>KZ808282.1:130880-149307 GCA_000696205.2 Oncopeltus fasciatus
ATATATATATATATATTACATTGTACTTCAGACCACTTTGTACAATTTTATTGTACTACAAATCCTAGTGATCTCTTCACTAACATGTCTTTTAGAATTTTAATTCCTTAAACATGCTTCCAGCACGATATTTCTGATAAGTATTATGCGAATAAATGTAAGAAGAAATGTTAACAGGTTAATAAATATTAACTTAAATTTTCTAACTACATTAGCATTCAGAAAGACAGTTTATAAAAGATAAAGGTATTATGAGGGTTTGATATCAGACGAATCCGATTCCAGTATCTCTTGACATTTATCTTTTAATCCAATAATTTTAATTATATCAAATTAATTGCATTAATTAATATAGAAATTTAAAATAAATTAATCATAACAGCGTGCGTTAAAATAATTTTTATACCTATAACTAAATCAGTATTTAAAGTCAATGCACCCCCGACCCTAATTTTTATTTAAACTAAATAACCCTCCCTGCAAAAGGCATTATATATGGCGGGGGGTGGGGGGGGGGCATCTTAAACAGTGGATAGCATAAAGGGATGAGAGACAAGTGAGAGAGAAAGTCAGTTTACAGTCTACAGTGTGGGGTTACAATAATGTATTAGCCCGTTTCGCCATCCTCCATCACAATGATATAATTAATGACAGAGAGTTGTGTCTAGTTGTGCAATTCAGAGATTAATAATGGTCGCCCCTTCTTAGCTAACCAACCAGTTATATGCATCACAGCAATGTCTAATCCAATACTGGCATTAATGTATAGCAATAGTATCGTGCTCTCAGATACGGTTTACCATCTCAAAGGATCCGAGTTGAAATCATTCCATCCCATCAATCTTTATATCCGGTATAAAATCTTTAGATGAAATACCAAAAAAACGTTTCAAAAAATTGTCATGATAGTACAACTAATCAAAATTAATTAGGTATAATTTGCATATCAGGTGAGGCTTATAGAATTATAACTTCCGATTAAAAAACTAAATCATTGATAATCAAAAACTTTACCCAAGATTTAGGTCTTGGAGTCTATATAGAATTCCCTATGCTTATAAAGATTTGAATAAACTAATTAATGTAGTATTTTATGTTTCATCACGTAAATAACAATTTCGTCAGTACAAAGATTATTTTATTTTATTTTCCGCGCGTCGACTGTTGAGGTCATTGGCTCTCAAAAGATTATATTACCATTATTTTTTTTTTCATGCATACAACCATTCAATTAATTTTATTTACAGAATACTTACTTAAAAATAACGAAAATGCACACTATTTTATTTATTTTACTGATGAAATTAATTAAGAAAATATTCCACCTGAAAATACAATATGATAAATGTATATTTTTTTTTAAATTATAGGCAGACGTTTCGGCTTATAATGTAAGCCATCTTCAAGGCTATCATGAAGGCGAGAGTGAATGTCACCTAGATTACATGCTCATGATAGTTCAATTCTTCAACAAAAAAAACTTCTACTCATAATCTCTAGATACAAAAACTCTTCATTTATTCCACCTGAAATATTCTAACAATTATAATACAAAATCGATCATTAAATCAAATTAAGGCAATAAAAACTCTGATAAGCCCAATTATCTTCACTAACACCATATACCTTTGCTTTGCACTTATAAAAAAATATTTAGATGGTAATAATATATTTTTGCTCCTAAAGCGTTGAGATTAAATCCCACTTCTATATCAATTTTGCCACGTTAGTTTTTCAATCCTGTATTTATAATTAAAATTTGAGCGCTCAGATTCATAGCATTAAAATGAATCCGCAACAGCCGGATTTAGTTTATGCTTTTTTTTTTCAACTGCTTGAATTAGGAAGTAAGTGGCCACTACGGTCGGTCCGATTTGTAACGGGAGGTAGCGTTATTATCAAACAGCAGCCCGGGGCTAAGTTAGCCGCCCTGTGGGACATTATCAGTGGGGCAGGTGTGGGACGGCGATATGTGGGGCAGTAAATCGTGGGTGTCCTTCGATAGCTACGAACAGATAAGAGCGACGCACAGCACCACTTTCGATAAACAATCAACAATTAGGAGCATTAGAGAGGCCATGACTCACTTGAGCTACTCCACTCAACAAAAACATTGATAAAAGTTTGATATGGACTTAATATGAACAAACTAGCAAGCAATTAATAAAGCGATGGTAAATGCATTTTTCATCGAAAGACCTGAAATACTAACAATAAAGATGATATTAATAACACTTGAATCGGGGTTCTGTAAAAATTTTCCTTACCTGATTATATCCACAAAAAGTAATATTCATGAAAGAGTTACACACCTGAAATAATTGTGTTCGATAGAACATGTATATCAGAGTGTGTCTTTTTGAGTTTAATTAACTAATTTCATCTTTAAAGTAGAAAATAACAATAAAACAAATAGTAAAAGATAGTTAACGCTGGCTTCATATATATTTAAAGGAGGGAAATAACTCTTTAGACTGGATAACATAGTACACTTTTGCAGAAAAATATGTAACTTAAAGCACACATTAATTAGTTCAATTTAACGGGAAGGCGTCCCCCTAGAAATTATTTTAAGCCGGAAATAAATAGTCTTACAGAACATGGAGTAAACTGCACCCCATAGACAGTCGGAGATAAATAAAACGCAAGTGCGATCATCTAAATAATAGGGGAGGGTGGGATTGTGTGATAAAGGATAGAGAAATCTCCCGGTACCCTGAAGGAGAGTCCTGCAGAAAGAAGGCATTCCTGAGAAGGGCCAAGAAGACCTCTCTCTCACTCTCTCTCCCTCCGGCCCGAGGACCATACATCAGCGCCCTAACCCTCAGGCTCGCATCAATTACAAATCCCACAGCTCCCTCCTCACACAAATCTCTGTCTCCTTAGTTCGCCCCCTACAACTAGCCTCTACAAAACTACCTTCCTCCAACAGTTAACTACTGCTTAGGTAATCAATGACCAACCTCTAGGAATAAAGAATACAAACTTCATTTTATTTTTGTAAACAGTAGGTTCGGAGATAATCATTACGTAAGCTAATGATGACAAACAAAATAAATAAATAAACACAATTATTCAGCATTTTACTCATGAGAGATTTTTAGCTGATTTTTACAAACAAAAAAATCAAGTTCTACGCGAAAGTACAATGTCATGATTTATTTTATTTTATTTTTTTAATTCTATAACAATCACACTCACAAAAAATCAGCCACGCAAGAGCTTTAAACCTAAACGAATTCCACACACAGAGTTGTTAAATATTTGTAACTGAATTTTCCATGTCATGCAATCCACCGTAGAACATAAATTTTCTCAATAGACAGATCTGTTTTGAAGAGCAGGAATCAAACTCGTAAAAATGGGGTTTGGCGCAACAAGGAAACAATGGCCGCTGACATAAGTCGGTTCACTTTGATGACAGATCTATCTATAACACAAAGCAAAAAATCACGAGGACTAGAAACATCAAAGAAAAATAATCTTCTTCCCCTAAAGCGTCAAATCTTCTTACCGCCATAAAACGTGTCAGCTATACAAAGTAAATTCAAACATAAAAATCTTAATATTACAAGTTCTTCATGCATAGGGAGAACAATTCGCACGGGTCTCTGTGAAAGCCTTAGCATGCGCACTGAATAGAGGTACACAAGTCGCAAGCTTAAACCCCTTACGAAGGAATTCCACTGACAGATCTATTTGATGGCCTCGGTCTCACCTTGGGAGTACCCTTCTTCCTAATGATCACGAGAGTTCCGACAGGGGTGTCCAATATCAAGGCAGCTGACGATAATACCCTAAGCTGATGGCACTACCCTATTTGAGGGACTGTCCCTTGAGGATAATCACCTTAAGACATTTCAACCAAGAGAGAAACAAAGCTAATTACCAATAGGCAAATAATGGTGGCAATATCTTAACCTATACCTCAAAAATGAAATATATATTTTTTTGAAAAGTGTCGAAAGACATAAAAAAAATAGCCTTTAACAAAAAAAATTATGTTTCAGTGTTCCAAAATGAAAACAGAAAAGATGCAGTTAAAACTATTGTGAATTATACAGAGGTGATTAAAAGGGAATCCAGACCTTTGTAGGCAACGTTTGAAGAAACACAATTTTCTAAATAAGTAGTAAAAAATATTTTGTACAGACTTTCTCCAATGAAGCATATATCATAAGAAGTAATAAGCTGATTATTGGTTTGAGAAACTAAGCTGTTACTAGAACGGCCAGGAGAGAGGATGAGGACGCTCAGCTATCTAAGCTGCATTCTTTAGTATTTTCCATAATATTTTCGTTGTTCTTAATTAATTTTTTGGGTTGTTACATTCTGTAAGTACATATACATTTTGTAATTGCTCACAATGTTGTTCAATGGCTGTGAGTGGCATTAATACGAGGGAGAGAACGACCAGTGCCGCAACTCCGAATATTTTCTATAAAGTAATATTTATTATACAGAAACATAAGAAAGATATATCTCCCCTCCCATTAAGTTCCATAAAATTTTCAAAAGGAAAAAGAGCAACGAAGGAATTAAAAATTTCTCGATTTAATCTTTCTTAAATCCCCCGCCTTTGGAACATTACAGCAAATTGCTTATTCAAGAAAAAGTTGGTAGTTGGTATAGAGAAGCTCAAAAACCTACAATTGTTTCTCTAGTTAAAAGAAGAGGACCCACCAAGTCTTATTTCATACATTCCTTAAAAATAATTATTACTCATTATTTTTTTCATAAAAATACTATGGGAGAACAATATTAGACAATTTATTAAACTTATTACATTCTACAAACGTTTTCTTAAAGCAATAAATATGAAAGTTTAATTTTAATTAGAGTGGTGGAAAACTCCTGGCCCATCAGGACCGATTTTAGTAAAATATATATATATATGTGTATATATCGCTTAATGAATTGAAATTTAATTTTTTTTATAGCGACTTTCGGCCACAGTGTCAGAGTAAACACTATAGAGTCAAGACAGGCTTTTGGGAAGCAGTTTTGGCATTTATCTTTTAAATAAACCGAGTAAAGCAGAAGTTCATTAACAAGAATAATAGGACAAAAAAATCTAACTGCAACAACTAATGAGATTAAGAAAAAGAGTGACTACTAAAAAAAAAAAAATAAATAAAGGTCAATTTCCACTGATACACAATTACCTTGTCTGTACCGATATGGGTCGCCAAACAAACCAATAAATGTGACTGATATTCCCATAACGTCAGAAATGTTAACTTTATCATCTATATTGCGCTCTCCCTCGCCACTAAAGAAGCTGATCTATTAACCTCCAGTGACCCCCCCCCCCCCTTCCTACAAAATTTTTTTAAAGGGGGAGGATCCAAGAGATATCTCCGCTCCCTTCTAGTATGCATGGGGGATAAAAAAAAAACAATATTCGATGATCGATGCTTCAGTGAAGCGGTATTTTATATTAAGTGTTCTCTATTTTCCTTTTTACATAGTAGCTGGCTGGTGGAGGTTCTCAACCAAAGATGGGTGAAATAATTGAGAAGTGGCCAGTAACCTCCACAGTTCATACATATATTTTTTCATGCTCAGTGCTTTATGGTTCAGGTGAACTCGCTTAGACTTCCGGCTATCCCTTAGCAATCTATATAAATAGAATATAGCTAGAGATTTCAGAGAGTTCGTCTCGACAACTTAGAGCACTGGGGATGAAGCACTAGCCTGGAAAGCGCTTTGCCTTGAAAAAATATATGTGTTCTATCTTTACCGAAGCTACCTACATCCAAACAGATTCATATTAAATAATAAAGTGAAGATGAATACAATTTAATGAATGTTTTTATTATGAATAACATAATCTATCGATAAAATTCAATAAAACTCAAAAGATCAACTTTAGCTTACTCGGGGGAAGTATACTAAATGGAGGCATGGGAACGCAGATAGATTGTTCCATTATTAAAAAAACGCGTTACTTCCTCCAAATGAACCTCTGAGAAGTGAAGCGAAATAAAGAAAGCTGAGTGAGCCGCTAATGAGGAATTATGCAGAAAAGTAAGATGACGATAAGTGTGAAGGCAGTTAGAGACGGATTCCAGCATAGTCAGTATACTAAATGAGAACTGATAAAAAAAAATAATTGGCATTGTGGAAATGGCGTAGCTCCTCTACAACTACCTGCAGCAATAGATGCATAAATTCTACAAACAAAAAAAAAACACCTCAACCAACAGAGATTCTGGTAGCAAAGGCGAATCTAAGAGAATTTGTAATTCACCGTTAATTACATAATGTGCTTTGTGCTAACAGACAAGGACGTGACAGGCTTTATAGGTAAAAAAATGGCCACTTTAGACACAAATTAATAAAACAACTAACAAGAAAATGTATGGCGAACTTTATTATTTAAAAGGAATTACACATATTCATTTAATAAACTTTTTTTTTATCTAAGTGTTCAATGAATTACAACCAAAATTTAATTTATTGCTTAAATTTTACCTCATTATATTCATTTAAAATAATATAAAAATGGTCGATCTAAATCGACCTACTTTCAAAAACGATTAGAGTTGAGTAATAACATTTGTCAATTCATACGTAAAATGAATGTCGAAATTCTGTATTTCCAATAAAAACAAAACAAAAACACATTAACTTTAGTGATACATAGAGAATTCATTAGTGTCATTTTGGAGTTAAGATGGAAAAAAAAGAAATGAGATAAAATAAGGATTTATGTCAATTGAAAGCAAACTTCATGATATTTGTAGAAGAAAAAGTAAAAGAACAAGCAACAACAACTCAGTAGCAGCAATATTACCACTGATGATATTAACTTATTCTGGAAATTAAAGGAAGGGAATGTAAGTCGAATGAATGGAGGACAAGGCGGACATAACTAACAATAATTATTCAATCGGTCTGTTGGGATAAGTATTAGGTTAGTATTGGTTGTTCATTACGGAACGTGGCTTGGGCTCCGGACACGTCCAAGGGGGCGAGATAGAGCACGAACGGGGGACCGCCACCCGATTAAAAAATACCAACCCAACGGACGGCATACGGCATACACTGTCATTACTCCTCCAAAACTACTGCCACTTTCTCAATCCAGGATAAATACAAACCGTATACTTGACTAGCTTCCACTTCCGCTTCTCATTCTCGTAGAAAATATAGATATAACAATTGTCATTCTGTGAGTTATACGGAATTTCTGAAAAAAAGATAAGTTAATTTCAAATATGATATATAAACGGACCGATAGCTAAGGAGAATAATAACACTTGGGATGTTATATATCTTACTGATACATGCTTTATTTCATGGTGGAAAGAGAGAGGGGGAGAAGAGAGAGAGTGTGAGGGAGGGAGGAGAGTGAGAGAGGCTGGAAGGGAGAGTGAGAGAGGGTGGAAGGGAGTGTGAGAGAGGGAGGGAGAAGACCGAGAGAGAGAGAGAGAGAGAGAGAGAGAGAGAGAGAGAGAGAGAGAGAGAGGAAGGGAGAGTGAGAGAGAGAATTAATAAGCAGACGTAAAAACCATGATTTTCGAATTCATTCACATTGAGCATTAAACTAAAATATAACTAATTAAATTTTGACAAATATTAGAGTGGGAACTTGCTTTGTAATACGAGAGCTGCATTAAGGGTTTTTATTGAAGAACTGAAGACTCGTAGGATCTGAGCCCCAGCTCCACCTGAGAGTTCCCCAGGGACCTGCTAACCCAACAACAATATTTGTCAAAGCTAATGGAGGGAGAGGGAGAAGGGCCTGCCCCCACTATCCTCAAAGCTAACAGAGATAGTTCACCCCCTCCACCATCCACCCTCAGATGCTAATACCCCTTCCCCATTTCAGCTCTCTATCCTCCTGCCAAGAGAAAACCATAATAAGATAAAAATACTTTATGATGAGGGGGTCGCCTCAAAATCATACTGTCCCATATAAGCCATCTGGAAAGATTATCTAAAAAATTAATAGCATCAGAATGTTTTATATGAAATAGAATAATTAAGATGCATTATCTGGTGTAAAATAATATATCACAATATTTATATACTAAAAAATACTTTAAAAACGCATAAGGAAGATATTTGAGAATGTAATTTTGAGTGTCGGGAATTATTCACATTTTAAAAATAATGAAACATAAAAATAATTCAGTATTTGGGCTTTTCATTTAAAAACTGTTGAATGAATTAATTTTTAGTTAAAATTAGTTAAAGAAGAAATGGGGGTTTGAAGAAAGATCTAAATTTATATATTGATGGAAGATGTGGGATTTGGAGGTTGGTCATAGGAGTAAAAAAACTAGACTAAAATGCCGACTACTGATTCGTAATATTTAATTCCTTTCTCAGCTCAAAAGTCAAAAACTAAAATTATATGAATAGTGTGAGTTAGAAAATATAAATAATTTTAGCTATAAAAAATACGGTAAAATACAATTAATTAATAAATCATATCAAAGTCGACTATTTTGTTGTTACTATTCAAAAATCTAGAACAGACTGTTGATTGTTAATTTGTTTTATTTGTCCTAGGAAAATCTAATAGGTAAAAATCTAATTTTCTAAAATGTATGAGCCAAATACTTTTACGTAAAACGCTTATTATGAATTTATTTACAAATATAACAATTCAGTGGTCTTCATTAATCTCTCCGGCTAATATAATTCGTAATTTCTGCCGTATGTCCATCTCAGTGAATCAGAAAAACAGAGGATCGGACGTCTTTTTCTTTCCCCATAAATCGGATGACAGGTGGGGAGGTTAAAAGATAATCAAATTGAATTATCGGCAATAGCTATACATCTATTCTTATATATGAAGAAATGTATAAAATATAATAAGTAATTTTCTAACGGTTGAATACTCTAGCGTATTAACAGATGTCGCTTAATAAGGAAAAGGAACTAAAAACTCCTCTCCCCTCCCAGACAGTCTAGAGCTAGCCTTAGTCCCTTATAACTTTTCTTATACATTTTGTCGTCAAATCAAATTCTTCTTTTTTTATGTAAGTGTATTATTTCATATAAATTGTTTGTGAAATATACTTAGTTCACGTAGCCCAAAGTGAAAAATTATTACTGCAAAAATAATTTGGGGCTTTCTCACTATTTGACCTTATACAACTATGCGTTTTAGCTTCTTATATCGCTTGGTTATATTCTATAGATATGAAGGAAGATTTTTTCTCATTAATGAAGCATAAAGCTTTGTGTATATAAACATACATTTACATGTAATTTTTCAGTGCCTTCATTTTTACCATAGTGTCTAATAGGTAGGGCCCAGGAAAATATCAAATTCATTCCCTATAGTAAAATTTGGAAATACTGTTGGGAAATATCAATCCTAATAATGATTTCAATTCTGATTAATGCACGAGTCACAACAATTTTCAGCCTGGGTTTCGCGCCGAGTTTTGCACGCACACAAACACAGACGCGCGCATACACACATGTAAACTGGGTTTATCTAACTACATCCAGAGTAAACAATGACAATAACTGGAAATATCTCTGTAATGAAACCATGTTGTGAGAGGAACTGCCAAATGATTACATGTACACAAATCTGAAATTAGAATTCCTAAATAATCTGCTGTGCTTGGACAAGAGCTCACTTCACCAGTTAACACTTAATTAAGAAGAATGAAGTAATGTATGCATATAAAAAACATAATGTCACACTTTGTCGTATGCAATATGTCTGAAGTCGTCATCAAAAACGTGCTCCAATGTAAAAAAAAAAANAAAAAAAAAAAAAAAAAAAAAAAAAAAAAAAACAGGAGTGAAAATGTAGGTTGCCCTCCTCTAATTTAGAGAACAATAAATGCTACGTTTCCAGATCCAAGAAAGCGGAGATCCGGCAATCGAAATGTACGAGAGGGATATGTAATTAGAGGAGATGGTCGGCCGCAGAGCAGGGGTTAGCCCCTAACATTAACACCTATTACCATGGCAACAACAATGATCTTTTTGTTCTAGGACCCAGGACACGCAACTCCATACGACAGCTGCCAGGCTTCCTAAGTCCGAAACAGGAAACTTGTCAACTCAATGACATCCCGGAGAATAGGAACTAGCTATAGATGTAATTTACCCATAGCATTGAAAATATGGTGTTTTCTTCATTTAAGGCCTAACTCATACCGACAACTAGCGACAGCGGTTTACAATATTTGTTATGAAAAATAAAAAATAAATTAAATTAAAGGGGATCTTACTAACAATAAATACATTTTATTTAAAATTTTCAACCCATTCTAATGGCATTCATTAGAATTGACATGAATGCATGAAGTAATATACACACACATAAGCATTACTTCATGCATTCATGAATGGGAACTAAATGGTCAAACAAACATTCCATATATGATGTCCACGATTGTATGTTAATGATTTCCATTTCAAAAGAAATAATAACAATACATTATTATATATACACCAGCTCAATAAAATACACTTGACATATCATTAATAAGCTAATATAAGATTTATTTCAGCAATCAAAAAGCTTAACTAAGTATTCCGCCAGGCAGAAACTACTTTAACTGAGCAGATGTAATATTATACAGAAACAGTAGAATAAGCTAAAAACTTTAAAAAAATATTTTTAAAAAGCTGACTTTTCTGTATTATTTCAGCTTACTTGAGACATTTACTTGTAATTCGCGAACTAAATTTATAAGGCTGGAATCTCCCAACCGATCAGCCTATTATCCCTATTAGCCGTTAGTATCTCTCAAACACCAGTATATGCAACCTATTCATATGGAATCCCGAGGTCACTTGTATATAAGGTTGTGGTAGCAGATCAGAGTAGCAAATAAGGCGCATGGCCTCATTGAACGGTACCTGTGCCTCTTATGGCTATACATGCTTCCAATATGGGAGGTACGAGCGATGGAAAAGGTTTTCAATAGAATGACCACAGATACTTGTCAAAGTAAGCGCCAGTAAGTGGTCGAAGTACCTGCAGAAGCGATGAAGAGGATTTCAAAATAAATAAATTCAGTTTCAACTGTTTTCTACAATTTTTATAATAATTCAATTATGAAATGTTAGCCAATGAATGAAGCCAATTCCCATTGACCCTTACCAAAACCGTCTATTTACATGATTACTGTTGAAAATACATTGAAACTTTAGAGCAATAATTCTAAGATGATTTTAGTTGGGGTCCAAAAAACAAAAATTTTAAAAATGTATTTTTTAATAAAGGATTATCTGCCAACGTTTCGGCTTACATTGTAAGCCATCTTCAGGGCTATCATGAAGACGAGAGAGGAAGTCCTGTCCCTAAGTTCACATTTCCATGACTGTTTTTAAGAGCAATAAATATATCACTGAGATAGACGACCACCTGATAGCCCGGATAGCATGAGATCCAGGTCGAGCCCTGACTGGGACAGTTAGGATTTTTTATTCTATTTCCTTGCATTTATTCTTTAGGATATTAGTTATTTTATCTAAACCATAAATGTTTGAGAGGAGTATGCCTCAGATATACGCTACATGTGGACCAGATCTGAACAGGCTATTCCCAGATAATACCACTAGAGTGACAGTTTACTCGAGGACAAATGTGTGTTTAACTCTATACGAGAGGCTCCCTAATGGACGGGTTAGAGGGGAGAGGCGGTTCGGGGGTTTCCGGCGAGGCTGAGGTAACCCCGGTTGGAGGCGCTCCCGAGCAGAATGGATCCCAAACTTCATGGAAGCTGAACGACACATGCAAAGTGCTAACGCGAGTCGTATCCCCATCATCCAGTCTCTCCCGGAGGGGTGGGGCAGTGTATCCCGTACACATGGCGGACAGACATATACTTCTTTTTTATTTCAGTTTAAAAATCTACTGCTACAGAAAAAAAAAATACCAGACTTCGAGAGGGGGGGGGGTATGACTTGTATCTCTCGGCTAGATTACAGCTGTACGAAATATACACAGAGGAGGAAGGTTATTCAGCGTGACAGGCCGGAGGAGAAAAAGAAGCACACTCCGAGAGAGGTCGCAATCGCCTGGAAGATGGCTGGGAGACTGACTAGGGGGGTTACATAAAGAGGGGGCGTTTGTGAAACTCATACCAGCGGCGAGGTGCTTATCAACTAGTCCATGTCGGTTAGCTAACAACACCGCAAATAATACTCACATGCTGTAACGCTTTCCGACAAATCTAACTAAACTTTGGAGAAATTCTTTTTGCCGAAGAATGAATAACAGACAATGGGGAATGTAATATCGTCTTCAGTCTGACATATATGTATATTGTCAGGACTAAAGTCAAGGACAACTGAATATAAATAATTCCACAACAAAACAACGGAAAAAGTAGCAAAATAAAAATTACATTTACTTTACTTATACCAGAGTTTTGGTAGTTTTATTAACATTAAATTAAATACCTGGAATCCTTTCAAAATTTCTTTGTGTATTTCATTTATGAATTCGTAAAAAAAAAAAAAAAAAACTTAATCGGCAAATGAATTAAATTCTACAGATAAAAAATATTAAGATGAAAGTTTGTTGATTGTGATAGAACAGGATTTTTAAAAAACATACCTCAATCAGCCTTTTACGTAAAACTCTAACAGATCAAAAACTTCTCAAAACATATCAAAAATAAAAATAAAAAACAAAATAATATTTGACTTCATATATTTCATTTGAACGCCTTCCCTGATTCAACCAAGAATGAATTTGTTTAACAGGTTGGAATAAAAAGCCTAATAGGTTTCTATATTTCCAAAATAACAACACTTTGAATTCCATTCTTGAATATGTTCCTTAATATTTTAGTTAATGACAAATGTTATTATATATAGAAGTTAAAAAATTGCTTGTTATACCAAAAGAAAGAGAATAATGTGATTCATTTTTTTTTCGTAATCTTGTAATAAGAAATACATCATTATTTTTGATTTCGGACTTCCTCTGCCACTAACAGCCAAATAATCTGTACTAAGTTTCATTAAAATATATAAACTAAATATTACGCCCATTTCATCGAAAAAACACTTTAATTATTCTTGACACTTAATTTTACACTCCCCTACCACAATTAATTTGCCCGATTTCACTCAATGACGAACACTGTTCTTATTTCAACATTTAAAAACGACATCCCAAATATAATTGAGAAAAAAAATATTTCGCCTGAAGACTTACTAATTAAGATTAAGGAATCAGGGTAAATCCCTACTTCTAATTTTTAATTTTTCATTTGTAAATTTTTCTTTTAACAATAAACAAACCTCAGTAGAGCTTCATCACTCTAAACTTAATATATAACGGCCGCGGCACCGAAAAAAATTGTAAAACTTGACAAGCAGCTAACTGCCCTTCCTATTTTGTCCAATAACAAACTCAACCGCTGTTTTACACTTATAAACGAATGCCAAAATTCAGTGAGAAAAACAACTAATTTCGGCTTCTTATTCTCCACTCCTTTTCGCTGAGTAACTCCTAAAATATTTATTTTATCCTTTATCCAAAATGTTTCCTTTACCAACTTGACATTTCAGGTAATTACCACTTCCTCCCCCACTCTTCCGAAATCCGTCTTTCGTTGTGCGTGAGTGTTAGTTAATTAAACGCACTGAAATAATACATTTTCGTGACTTGGAGACTAGCAGGTAGGTTTAGAGGAAATAACCCTCGCCACAGTTAGATTCCATCAGACTTCGCTGAAAGACTAGATGTGGGGGGGGGAGAGAGAGTGGGGAGAGAGTGAGAGAGATAGAGATAGATAGAGAGAGAGAGAGTGGGGAGAGGGTGATAGAGAGATTGTGAGAGGGGAGGGGGAGAGTGAGGGGGAGAGAGAGATAGAGAGAGTTTGTGAGGGGGGAGAGAGAGATAGAGAGAGTTGATTTGTGGACACAAATTTAAGTATTAAATAAAGGCCAAGTTGCCCTTCCTATAATGCATTTATATAAACTTGAGCTCTTTTACCTTTGAAGTATCTATTAATTAGAATCTCTCACTTGACATCGCTGGTCTCGACTCTCACTACTTNGTGAGAGAGAGAGAGAGTGGAGAGCACCAGTTACTACTACAGCGTTGCGGGAGGGAGTGCACGATACGATCACAGGTAGTAGTTGGTGGAGCAGAGGAAAGGAGGACGAAGAAGAAAGGAAGAGGAGTCCTCTGGCAGGCTAACTCACAGGGCTGGCCCCACCTTGTCCGGAACCTGGAGCAGAGCCAACAACCTCTCCCCACCCACACTAAACCAACAGCCACTAATATATAAGCCCTATCCCCCTCCCCTACCACAACTAATACAAATAACAGCCATATATTAATACTGCTCTATATTGACTCCATATCTCACCCCACACAGACCTTTTATACATCTTGGCACAAAAAAAATAAAATAAAATAAATTAAATGCATAAATAAAAAATCTCAATTGGTTTAATAAGCTTACAAACATAAATGTTATAAAAGAAAAATTCCTAATGACAAATAAATATTATTTACTGTCAAAAAACAAACCACTGCTCAATTTTCTTTAGATAAAAAAAAAGTACTTTCATTCTTATAATATGCACTTTTTCAAAAACTACTACGTTAAACTATATTTTATGTTCTTTTATTATTTATTTCATATAATAATGTAGGAATTCAAAACTACTAAATTAAAAAATGTTCCCCAAAATGTTACCACTACTAATTACAACCAAATACTAACAATAACTAGAGATCAATATAAAAAGTAAAAAATAAATCCGGCAGTGACCGGATGATGCTTCAAATCTATTCCAAAGATTTCGAAACTATTTATATCTTGCTAAACAAATGTTTTAATCATTATTATACTATACAGAATTTTATTTGAAAAATATCAAATTAGTAATAATGTTATAGAATCAATATTATAGGGTCTATTTGAGGTACAAAAAGGTAAAGGTATTTTTAGTTTCCTTAATTGTAGAATAAATGAAGATTTGATGACATTTGTTAAAAGTCGTGTCACGGGAACAAGGGCGAATATCATGTCCTACTAAAAGATTTACTGCTCTGTCAGAAACACTCATATATTTTTCTTAAATGCAAACTTAGCTATTATACACTTGAAATGAATTCACAACGTAGATGCTTTATGCCATAGCAAAATTATATTAAATGAGATTATCTTTCTTAATTTAAATGTTGACAATTAGAAACAATAAATTTATTGTTCTTTCTTGAAGTTATTTAAACATAGAAGATTAGCGTTCGCCTAAGGCATTTTGCATGATCCAATCTACATATTCAAATAAAAATTTGTTAGCTTCAATATTTGCCCACCTTTGTGGAAACGTTTTAGAGAGAATAAATGACTCCCTTCCATTATATTCAGAAATAATTCATGGCCATTAGAATTATATTAAGGATGAAAAGAAGGGGATTGAAAGCTACAGAGAAAAGGATTTTTTTTTTGTCCATTTAATAATGTAAAGCTCCTTTGAAGAGGCATGTGTGCCGCTTAATTCGCTTAAGCCTGACAAAATGAGAGGGAAGAAAGATCGGCAGCCATCAAGAGCCTCCGGGATGTGTGGGGAAGATAAAGGGCGAAGAGGGGGGGAAGTAGCTTTATTCAGAGGGAACTGGAGGCCGGAGAGTGGGGGGAAAAAGGTAGCGAGGAATGCCACTTAATGCAAGGGATGGAGAGTAGTACTCACTCTCCACATGCAGGCTGTCATTCCTCACCCCCGGCAATATGGCACGTATAACAACAATGAGAAAAATAATAAAACATCTGGTTTCGGAGGTTCCTGTTTTTCAGAGGGGGGAACACTAAGTTCGAGTAGGCCGTTCAGCTCGAAACGAGGCAAGTCTCAGGTGAGTCAAAGAGACAGAGTGAACACAATGTTTGGGTCAAACGTAAGTCTGATAGAACAGCGCGAAGACAAGTACTCGCACTGAAGTACGAGAATTAATATTAGTTTACACTAATTAAAAGCGAAGAGTAATTTATTTCGCAAGGAATATTCAATAATATTCAATTTTATTCATAATTATTTGCTGAAATGGAAAAAGTAGCAATCTAAATTATATTTTGCAATGATGGTCATAGCCATTACGAGGATATAATGTCTCTTCCTTGATACCATAGCGAGCTTTTGTTCAGAAAATAATTTCTTCATAAATCAGTTTAAAATCGAAATTGATATTTTATTATCAGGTGAAAAATTAAAAGATTTAATACTAACAAGCATTTTAGAGATAGATGACTTTGATGTAGATAGTAAGTGGCAAATAAAGTATTCTTTGAAGCAAGAACACGAAAAACCAAATGAAAATTAAGCAATAAAGACACAGAACATATATTAATTTTAAATTTACTTAAAATTCGACCTTTTAATTTTTCTTTTAAAGGACTTCCAAGTAAAAATTCTCTAAAACTATGAGATATTCAATCACAAAAAATTCTTGAATATACAAAAAGAGAGTTTTTTTTTACCGTAGTTATTATTATTAGATGATTTTAGTTGGGGTTCGGTCAAGGTAGATCCAAAAAAATACAAATTTAAAAAAAAGATGTATTTTATAAAAGATTATCTGCCAACGTTTCGGCTTACATTGTAAGCCATCTTCAGGGCTTTCCATCATGAATACGAGAGAGGACGTCCTGTCCCTAAGTTCACATTTCCATGACTGGCTTACAATGTAAGCCGAAATGTTGGCAGATAATCTTTTTAAAAAATACACCTTTTTTTAAATTTGCATTTTTTTGGATCTACCTAGACCGAACCCCAACTAAAATCATCTAATAATTCTTGAATATAGAAGCAATTCATTGAAAGGAAAAGTGGATAATGATGTGAAATGGTCAGAATTCAATTAATACGATTTTAATTGGGAAAAAAAAACGCATTGGGAGATTTTAGTATGGAAGAATAATTTTATATTTTAAATATCAGTAAATAATCAAAAGAACTTATTTCCGTAGAACTAAAATCGTTTTTATTCAAATTAAAAATAAAATAAATGTAATTAAATGCAGAATTTGAGTATAAAATAGATGTGGAATTAGGAGGTGGAATTAGGAGGTGGAATTAGAAAAAAGTGAATGGAACGTCAGGCAAGAGCTGCTTATACTGAAAAAATATACATCCATAAGATATACTTTCCTAACTAGACGGATATTCATTGGCAGAACCAACACAATGATTATATATTTCTTGTACCTTTTATTTTCAACTAAATGTAAACCAGCACTACTTTAAATACTGAAGAATGAATCGTAATCTTTGAGTAGCAACAATTCCGAATGTAATTCATGCAAGAGATTCATGTACTAAAAAGCTGCCCCATATTTATTAGGAACGGAATAAGTTCAACTAAATTTATTTAAAAGCCAGATAAGACAGTGAAAGGAAAATCATCTAATAATAATATCTACGGTAGAAAAACTCTCCATGGGGGAATAATAAGTTGTATCTAGGGTAGAGGAGGAGGGAAACAGGTAACTAACTGCCTACCTTTAACATTTATTATTTTCTTATGAGCATCATAAAAACATAATGGAAAATAAATTTTACGAAATTATGTTTTACTTCAGCTAGACTTCACAAGTGTTTTTAAAATGCTATAGAGAGTTCATTCAATTTCAACAAAACGAAAATCCATTGACTGTTTCCTAAAAACAAATCAAATAAAGAAAGTGGTTTTTGCATTTATAAATGAATGAAAGTTAATATCTTCCACATTAAACATTTTTCTACAAAATTTAATGTAACTCTAATGAGAAAGAAAAAAACTACTATAATGCATTTAACTCTTCTATCTAATTGTACTCTTCACATCTGTGGAAGTACATTATTCTTTTACACTAGAGAAAAATGCTAAGTGCCTTATAAGAAAACCCCCCAACAAAAAAAAATTTTTTTTTAACAATTATTTTTTAAAGCAAAATATTCCATTCATGTATTTCTTGCCCAGGAAGTAATTTAAATATATCTTATTAGGCAGAGCATTATCTGACAAAATGTAACTTTTTTCTTTTTTTTGTTTTTCATTTTCATAAAACGTTAAAGATATTTAGTCTTTTAAATAGCTTAATATCAAAAAAATAAAACAATTGCATAGGTATCTTTAAATATACAGTATGAATTAGGGTTATCAAATGATATCAATACTTATGTATATATTATATACAACGCACTATGTATATATTTTTCTCTAATTGAGCGCTTTCAGAATCAGTTTTTCCATCTTCGGGGCTCAGTCGCCTTTTAATGAGTGCTCCTGCCTTTATAAATCTGGGTACACCAGCTCAAATAAAAGAATACAACATAAATTTTTCAGAAAAAGTATTTTTCATTGTCAGTATTTCTCATCAATCGCATCACTAAAGAGAAAAAATATTATCAGCCTAATCTGTTTTTAATATAAAAATACGTATAATTGTAAATACTTTTCGAAACAAAAAATAAATAAATAAATAAATAAAAA
>KZ808282.1:149995-173031 GCA_000696205.2 Oncopeltus fasciatus
TCGTCCCATAGTATTTTCTACTACAAGTAAATAAAAAGTCCTCCAAGTTAATAAAAAATATAACAGAAGAATTAGATCATAAATTAAGCCACAAATGCTTTGAGAATCCCAAGTTGAACGACTTAATTACCACACTTCAAAGTTACTGTTCAAAGAACGTTTTTGTATCTCAAACCTTTTCATTATTCATTTTATTATTATTTAATAATATATCCTACAGGAAATATTCAGTCAGATAATTGCTATAGGTGGATGGACATACGGTCTTTGAGCAAGGTCCACTTATTCTATACCATTCCATCAGCTGTAAGTAGCCGTTAAAAACACCACATAGCGGTTAGGACACCACCAACAAAATCATTTGAATTCAATGAGCGGGCAGGAAAAAAAAAAAGTGACACATAGTGAAAAAAGTTCAATGTAATTTTTTCCTATTCATATAAATTTTAAATTCAAGTCTCATTTATTTTAAATTTCAATAAACTGAAGAATAGTACATTTTATTCAATACTGTTGCATTTTCTCGTTCTTTTTGGCAGCATTTAGATAAACTAAACACTGCACGTTGCACATATGATCAATGCTCCAGTTATCTGCTTTGGTCAATATCAAACTTACTCTTTCGTCTTTTCGTCGACCTTTTTTATTTTATTTTTTAAGCCAAATAAATGTGTCAAAGTTAAAGATCCAAAAGTTTATACACTTTATGTAAAAAACATCAGACAGATTGTTGTTTGTTTTCTCCACCCTCCCGTCTCTTGGGATATTGGAAACACATTCAGTCTATACAGCTAGACTGGAATAAACCGAAACAGAGGAGCTTTCTTCCAATGTAGGAATATGAGAGACGACTAGGAGGGAGAAGGTCTGGAGAGAGAACGAATACGGACGGAGCCGTGCATCAGATCTGGGGGATTGTCGGGAGTACAGACGGCAGTAGAGGAACATCAGCTGATTGACAGATGTCAGTACCTGGCAATGGAAATTGAAGCTGCCAACATCAGCCTCCCGCGGGAGGGGCCTCCGAATGCCTTACTTACAAATCACACCTTCATCAGGCTCCTTGTCACCGGCAGCAACAAAAATACCCCAACGCCCTTTTATTTTATAGTTTATATATTCTCTAGTGGTAAGCCATAGAAAATTTATTAGGGGAAATAAATGTCCAGTCCGAAAGATAAATTAAAGTTCAAATAAAATCCAGGCCAATAAATAAATCATATCAGCCTGTCTTGCCGGACACTTTAACACGATGCGGAACATGATTCTTATGAGAGCCGAAACGTTGGCAATAAAGAATAAATTCCATTGAATATATTCTTACAATAAGATTTTCAAAATCCTTTCCGACCTAATTTTAACTATAGCTGTGAAATAAAAGAAAAACTATTGTTAAGTAATTGACACGATTTGAATTAGATTTTAGTAAGTGTCTTGAAAAACCAATATAAAGTACAAAAAAACAAATTTTTAGGGGGAGGGGACTCATCGATTTTGATTTTCGAAAATTCCTAAATTAGTTTATTTTCTTTAAAGAGAGAGAAGTTAAAAAAAANNTAAAAAAAAAAAAAAAAAAAAGGGCAATAATTTATTTGAAATTATAATGATGTTTGACAAGCATGCTGATGAAATTGTTATATCATTTTAATTATAATTTCAAAATGAATAGGCCTAACGAACGAATAGAGCTGAAGAAGGATAGAAAAAATAGAATAAGGAGGGCAATGCTCTCATTGATCTTAATCTAAACCTGTTCTTCAGGTGATGAAAAATATATGAAAACGAAGCTTTGAGCAGATAGGGAATAGGAAATTGGGAAAATCTATAATCTTTCAATAGAAAGAATTTTTGTTGCTGAAGGATGAAAAATAAGAAGGAAATGGATCACTACTATATTATTAAGATGTAGGGAATATTGAGCTGAGAAGAGGCATGGCTTGCCGTTAGTAAGCCTATCAAATATTAAGAGGGCTATTGTACTGGGTGCCGCTATAAGGAGTGTACCTTATCAGTCCCCCTTTGAGCCGGGGTAAGGACTCGTTAGGGACTAAGTACTGGCGGTGAAAGGAGACCCTAAGGGACACTAACAAGAGGGCCCCCCTGTCGCCGGCAGACCTCCGCCAATTTTACCTTACGTCTCTCTCTCTCGGACCACTTTTCGGCAAACACCGGGGGGGGTGCCCCACACTACACCATTAGTGGCTCGCATCATCGGACCATCCGGCGGCCCACCGGCACCCAATACCGCTGGCAAGATTGTTCTTACAAAATAGTAAAATTTATCAGCCACAGAACCTTTCAATGCTTTTCAAATATTGGTCACCGAGGGAAGCCCACAACACGAGACGTAATATGAACCATATTAATATAATCTTCTTGAATTTCCTTTTATTTTAAGTTTAGGAAATTGAAGCTATGTTAATGTTAGACTTATACGTGTTCTTATCCAAATTAAAACCAGGCGAATTCAGCAACATCCTATATAATACGGTTTAATGTATTATTAGCACTCAAAAATTATATGCGGTACGGTGATGGGTCTCAATATAATTTAATTAGGATTAAAATGACTATATGAGTAAATAAATTAATGTCCACCAATCAAAAATGCAATCTTCATAAAATAATTTCTACAGAAATGATAATCGGTCAAAACAGAATCTATTTTCGCCATCTCATATAGTCCCATATAAGCACTATAAATTTAATATAATAGATTCGGTAACTTAAGACTAGTGTTATTTAATTATCTTCAAATCAAGAAAGCCAGAAATTCTCTCGTAAGGTCAATACTGTTGTAGGGTTAAAATATTTCTTTAAAATGACTATATAAGCATTAATAAAAGGCGCAAAAAGATTCGAAGGGTGTTACTATCCAAATAATAAGGCAAATACAAATATTGTTATTATTAGTAATATTGTTATAGTACTAATTTAAGCCTATTAGGGAGAACGAACGACTTAAAACAAAAGTATATGAAATACGAGAGTTACATCCCATTGACAATTCCTGAGTTTGACATTTAATTAGTTAAGTTGCAAGGAAATATAAGTGAGCCGAGCAGCGTTAATGATACTGTGTGAGAGAGAGAGGGAGAGAGAGAGAGAGAGAGTGAGATGGGGGGAGAGAGAGAGAGTGAGTGGGGGGAGGACATACAGAGAGTGAGAGAGAGAAGAGAAAGGAAACTTACTACTCTTTCAGTCAGTGACTGAGTGGGGTGCTGATTGAAACCATCCAATAAAATGCTAACAGAAACTCAATTGTTGTGGACACAAGTAACATGCTAAAATTATTTAGTCATAATAAACAGCTGCAAATACATAGGGAGATAATCCCCCCACCATACACTCAATCGGCAAGTTGGGTCGAGGTGGTAGGGATACAGGGTGACGAGTTTACCTTCTCTACAGATTTTATGTCATAATTAGTTTGGCTTAGTTAATTTTTAGTATGCAGTAGATGTGCTTTGTGAGCGCGGAGTTGACTACCCCGCCGAGAGACGACCGCGCGCGCCTCACTTCGTTCTAATTCCGGACGGCTTCTGTGCCGAAGTTTAATTAAAGGGGTAAGATAGGAACTAGTAGCTATGAGATTAGGGAGGGGTACGAGACTTTTTGCGAGAGACTGACAGTAATTACAGCAAGCGATTCACGCGGGGCGAAAGGGAATCCCGAGTAACAAATGGACGGGTGGCGGTGCTCATCCCTCTAATGAGAGCTCACTTCGTTTCATCTTCCTCCGGCCCCGAGGACCGGGAGAGATCCCTATTCATGGAGGACACTTCTTCAGTGAGGGCCCCGATTGCCAACGCCTCTCCCCCTCATTGTCATTTGTCCCACTCGGCTGCTCTCAAGTACGCCCCGCTACATAAAGTAAAATAAGCACAGAAAAAAAAATCTGGTTGGAAATTTTAAAAATGTAATAATTTTAATTTATTCCATCAATATTGTTGTTATACGAGATTTTTTTTAATGCTCCCATCATACTACTTTCTTTCCTAACGAGCCGATTTCGTCTGTTAACAAATTATTCGCACGATTCTCATAAAACAAGGAATTTCGTCAGAGTGACGTATGTGAATGTACAATTTCATTTTCCTATATTATAACAAACATAATATTTATAAAAATAAATTAAAGCAAAAAACGAGAGACTAATAAATAACCGACAATGTCAGCTCTTTCAAGAGTAAGACGATATATTCGTCTTGCCGGGGGTTTAGACTCCCAGTAGAGTGCAGGGATTATAATGAATTATCTGGCTAGCCTCTGAGGTGTAAGTGGTAAAATGCCAGCCCGGCAAGCAGGAGATTTGATTCGAGTCTCGGATGAGATAGCAAGATTTTTTTATTCTATTCCTTTGCATTTNTATCTAAGAAATAAAAGAGAAATTAAACGAAAATCTAGTTAATCCAACAACCTGAATAGTTAATTTCCTTATGAAAATTAGCAAAAGAGAATTAATTGCCATGCGCGAAGAATAAAAATAATATGATTAAGAACATTTTTATTTTTTTAAATGCATAACTAAAAGGGATACGATAATTAATAAGAAGTATTAAACATCGGATAATTAATGAAAGTAAAATTAAATGTATAAAATTCAAAATGTTAAATTATTCTGACACATAAATAATCGCATATTAGAATATTAAATTCATTCATAAATCTAGGTTACTCGAAATTAAAATTGATAACAACGAAAATAAGGCAAACGATTTTTAAATGACTTGTTGAAAACTTGCAAAAATTAAGCATATTACAAAATTTAAAATATATAATCAAGTAAATCCACGCTGACAATCGCACGTGATCATTTCTAAATCTAGGTTAATCGAAATTAAAATTAATTACAACGAAAATAAGGCAAAACGATTTTTAAATGACTTGTTGAAAACTTGCAAAAATTAAGCATATTACAAAATTTAAAATATATAATCAAGTAAATCCACGCTGGCAATCTCACGTGATCATTTCTAACGTTTTTCTTGAAAAAAAAAAATAAAATAAAACAAAAAAAAAACATTAATAATGGAGGATTATTAATTAAAATCCAAGGGAGTATGATTGCCTGTTTTTTTATCATTTTATTATTTACAGCTCAATATTTCACCTGTGGGCATCATAAGGAAAAACATATTTTTGCATAGAGATGGTTAGATTATTAAAAATAACATATATATGACCCTTAAAAAAGTATTATTAACAGGTAAATTTTCCTTCAAAAACTTAAGCTTTTTACGAAATTAATTTGATAAAATATTTGTCATCAGAGGGCGGGGGGAGAGACTATTTTTAAAACATTAATGAAAAAAAAAAGTATGTAAACAGGCGTGTCAAATAACGACTCTAGACTATCTAATCGTATGCCCATAAATTTTAGAAGAGGAGGCATAAGAAAAGAGCATGCTTGTAGGATAGGACCTTGTAGGATTTGTAGTTAACTGAAAAGAGCCGCTATTTGAGCTGTCCCCAAAGAACACCGTTAATTCTTGATGAGGATCCTTAGAGCCGATGAATCTCCTTCATCAACACAGTGGGGTGACGAAAGCAAGACCACAGAACCAGGTCAAATACATCAAGTATTTATTTGTCAGACTGTTCGAACAACTATTTGGAGCAGATCAACGTTCAGGTTCGAACAGAAATGATTTAGATGTCAGCAACTCAAAAAAAAAAAAAAAAAAAAAAAAAAAAAAAAAAAGGTATGGTATAGTGGATGTTTCACTTTCATTAAATCGTAGGATTCAGCAAGGTTAAACATGCTTCAAATATTTACTATTTTTACCTATTACATGTAAATAAATTATTCACGTAACACATACATTTGAAGAAAAAATTTAGAATACCTGTTTTTAATTAGAATTTTCACTGGTGTAGATTTATATACTTTATTTCATTTCTCTGAAGGACACTTTTTCATTAAATGAAAATTTATAAAGCAAAACGATAGACAAAACATAAAAAGTTGATATATAAAATTAGCAAGAGAGGAAATGAAAAATACCTACCATTCTTCAAAAAGAAAATAAATTATGGTTTACATACATGTAATGTAATAAACACAATAACACGAGTAAGGCCTGTCCACAAGAGGAATTTTAAATAATGAATTAAATTATCTGAATTACGATGAGAAGCATTACTTCATAAATGCTGTGATGGAAACAAAAAAGACAAATGAGAGAAAAAAATATATTTAAAGATAAAATGAGAAAGAAAAAGTGTACTTTTAATTTTTCAAAATAATAAAATAATACAATACGGAGACGAAACCACCTTAAGGTAACATTCATGACTAAAGTGGGAATAAATGTACTTAAAAAAATATTTTTTCTTTAATACTTCGATAAAATCATATTTTTTTATTACTTGAGATAACTGTTTAAAGTTTACTGTTTTGTAATTTAAAAAAAATTAAATTCCCACTCTAAAACTTATCAAAAGTAGTTTTTTTTTTTTAGGGCAACCTACGTTTAAAAATTGCTATTGGAAAAGAATCTACAGGTTTGAAATTATACAAGTTTGAGTTACTATACCACTCGTGTGTATAGATATTTTAGTAACCTATATTAATACGTTAATGCCAAGTGTTCTGATAGAATACATATCAGTGCACAGCTACATTTTTTATAAAATTATTTACATATACTTTTTATAGAGTGATTAAACATTCCATCACGTTTCATTTAGGAAATTTCTTCTCCAATTATTTTTCCGTCCATGCTAAAATCCCTAATAAATTTAGCTGAAGAAAATGTCGATTCCACACTGACAAATGTCAAGTAAACAATGCAGGTTGAACTGAAGATATAAGGTCGTAGTCTCACTATAACTAAAATACTGGAAATTAAAACTATATACTTCCAACATTCCCCCATCAGAAAATAAGAATTATACTTTCCCATTGGAAGTCTCTTAAATTGCTAATCTCATCCCAATTGCAATCCCATCAATTTTCAAATTGAATAGTGACAGTAACTATCGTTCTCTAATTCTCTCGACATAATTCAACAGAGAGAAAAACGAAAGCCCAGGAGGCAAAATAACCATGTTGATAAAAAAAAAGGCAGGACATCCTGGCCGCTCCCACCGATAAATAAAAAAAAACTAAAAAATGATGTGTTAAGAAACCTTATTAATTCTTGACATATGTTTATAGAATTGTATCTAGCAAACACTTTTAAACTTCTGGATTTTGCAATAGAATAAAATAATGAACAGTTACTGTAAAGTTGCCTATTGGAGATGGCCACACAATACCCCACGAGTTTATTGGGGTTCCGTCAAGGTAGATCCAAAAAATACAATTAAAAAAAGTAAATGAAAATTTTACCGACTTTAAAAAAATTGTATTCTTTTGGATCTACCTTGACCAAACCCCAAGAAAAAAAAATTATTAATAATTTTTACGGGTCAAAAAACTCTCCATTTGAACTAGAAATTATAGGGTTTTAGCCCGGGCTTTAGATGGTAGGCAAGTAATCAAGAACATCACTGAAGCAACGCCAGTTGTTACTGTCAAATCCCCAAGATAGTTGAGAAATGCAGGACAATATTAGGAAAAGACAAGGAAGCAACGGTCAAAGTTTTTCTTGGACAGCTATCTCCTTGATTGGAAGAAGTATAATTGGGGTCATTGATTCTGAGCTAAGACGTCACAGTCGTTTCTGTAATAAACAAAGGGGCTTCATTAGAGGAATGACCGGCTGCCACATGATTGCGAAGATAATGTACGAGGAGAAGTCTAGACTCATAGCATTGCTGGACATAATTAGAGGACAATACGTAATTTCAGGGGGTAAAATGACTTACCTCAGATGTGGGGTCCTCAAGGACGCCCTCTGACATTGACATTTAACTTGGCCATTAACTTTCTCCAGGAAGGCATTTGAGGTCCACTTCTCCAGATAACTAGGGAAGTATCAGACATTTGGGCTATACGTCGGCCCACGTATTCTACATCAGAATAATATTCAAGATCCATGAGTAAACTGGGTGAAATTGACGAATTCGACGCTCAGTTTAAAAGCCGACCAGAAGCTGAATATTGTGAACAAATATCTGTTTCCAAATACCACTCACAAAATATGTTGTTACAACAATAAAAACCATTTAAAGCTTAAATATTAGACTGGACTGACATATTTCTGTCATATACGTAATATTATAGACTCATTATTCAGTTGTGTCATGTGGAAACCAGGTAAAGGACCTGATACTTATACGAGAAAGATATAAGAAGCAAAAGTGAGATATACACTGGTTCCTCATGAAGGAAAAGACGAAGAGAGTAATGTACCCTCGCCGCATAGTGTTCAAGACGCCGCAGCTGACGATAGACCGGGATGACGTAGTCAGGAGGGGCGATAGGCCTACACTGGGCGCGAGAAGAGTACAATAGCACTCCCCTGTGGCGGCCACGGAGACAGCCAGCTGTAATTTACCAGCGACTCACCATTGTTCCTCAGCTCTCTTCGTCTCTATAATTTCCAACTGTTCTACCTCTCTCGTACTAGGAATATCTCCTTCCAATTCACCTGTCTTCTGCACTAACCTCAACTCCAATCATCCACAATAGTCAGAACAATCGAAAACCCGCTTCACCTCAAAAGTAAACAAACTAAAATACGCACATGCGCGAATAATCACTAATATTTGGGTTTCTCACATTTGTTTTTGAAAATTCCCATCTAAAGCGTGAAAATCATTGATGGAAAAAAAAAAATAGTAGGATAACTTCTAGTTAGTTCAATTTTATCTTACCTCTTGTACTAGAAGATACAAGAATGCAAAATGTTTATGATCTATATCACAATCCCTAATTCTCACATACAGCGAAATAAAACAGTCGAAATAACTTTTTACAAATAATAAAACACATTCCATTCTAATAGATTGGAAGGAAAATGACTTTCAAAAATTCTTAGATATCATTATGTGGTTAAGCTATTCTATAAGCGTATTTCTAAGTCGATTTTACTAAGATTTGTGTGTTAGTGAAGCTTGAACAAGTAACAACACAATGTTTGGCTAACAGTCCTCTCTGTGCTGACATCGGTGAGAAAATGGTCGGTGTGACATTTCAAAGCAATATATCTATTTAAACTGTTGTTAACGCCACCACGGGTTTTTAAAGTCTCTAAAACTAAGAATTTCGTTTCCCATAGTGGGGTATATTAAACAGCCTTGGGGATTTTCCCACACATCTCTTTAGTAACATTAGAAGACAACGAAATACCAACTAGTTCCGGATCTCCTCGGAGAAGCAATCACTCCAGCGTTAGCCTGTAGCCTGCAACACATGAAGCTCTCGTACAGAGCGAAAGTGTCATGTCGATGCTTAAACAAGTAATCTCTGAGACTATTGAGAAATTTAATCAATACCGCCAAGCGGTAACACTCCAGGAGGATTTTTTTTCAGTTTTCATTCGATTCTCAAGCTTAGTATACATATATTAATACATACTATTTTTAAATCGGTAAATTTAAAAATAGTATAATTAATACTCCTATCTTGGGAGAGTACTTGACCGTAGGTATTATTAGTAAAAAATTATAGAGAAAAGAGATCAACCCCCGAATCCCAACTTAAATTATCTTCTTATACAACTGGTTTATAAATAAAAATTTAGGCTGTCTTTCAAATTGATTCATCATTGTAAGGTCTTCGTTTTCAGTTATTACAGCAAATAACAAATTATTACTTACTCTATACATAATATATTATAANTGGTGGTTCAAATTTTGAAATAAATGTTTCACTCAAGAATGGCTAGATTCAGGGACAACCTACAGGAAACATTGATGATCAAAAGCATGAGTGTCGACGAAGGGGGAGTAGAAAGTAAAGTTTACCAAAAAATACCTTTTGTCTGTTGGGAGGACGGAAATTTATGTATCGGCGACGGTTCTGTAACAAGGTATCGTCTTAAATCATACATAGCTTGATGAAAGCAGGTTATTGGAGATGGGTGCTTATGAAGAAAATCGAGCAAGCACTAAGGGGATATATACATGCTACTCCGGGTTCATTGTAAATGGTAAGTGAAAATAAAAAGAGCATTTTTAACCATCTCGTTGAAACTGTCTTGACCTATGGAGCAAAAGATTGACCCTCACGCGCAGATGCCAATTTATGATTCAGGCAGTAGAGATATACTTCTCGCGACGATGACTCACTAAGATATTACATTTCTGTCTCCTTCTAAAACCTCTCTCCTATTTCAGCCACTGACAAAAACAACCATTCCGTAATTGGTTTCATTTTTATAAAAATTTCGCATATATATATACATAGAGAGAGAGATAGTATATATATAGAAAATGAAACACTCTCGGCTGCGATATACAGTAATCACTATAGTGGGATAGAGAGTGCAGTGCACACACAAAAGGAAAAAATCACAAAGAGTAACATTTTCGGGGATCACTCGCCCTTCGTCGGGGAGGATTGAAGAGACAAGGCGAAAAAAAAATATACACACTCACACACACACATATTGAATGGGAAAAAATCAGGCGGCCAGAACAGTGATCTGACTGCATATCATCTCTACTCAGCCGTGGTTCGAGAATAAGTACAACGTATTGTTTACAGTGACATATATTGTGACTAGAAAACAGAATAATAAAACGACTTTTTTTTTTTTTTGTAAGTTTTGTAAAAACCTCAAAATTCCAGCAGAATGAAGGATCAAGTAAATTGGGAAAAGGAAAGAGTGTTCTCTCATGTGAGGAGGCGACAATAAGAGGAAAAATAAATGTAAAGATAATGAAGAGAGCAAGAGGTCTGACAAGGAATATAATGAAGCGAGGACAAAGAGGTAAGAGGAGGAGGAGACAGCATTGGATAAGAGATGCAGACACTACAAGAGAAGGATAAGGATTAGAGAGAGGGAGGGACCAGCCACCAATCAGCCCGCTGTAAATATTAGAGCTAATCAAGGCGCGAGGAGGCTGCTGCCAGTCGTCATTAGTGGCAAGTTAATCAACAGCTCTTCCCTCATCCCATCTCTTACTACGGTCCCTTTCATCAAGGGCATACACTTTTCCCGGACACCCCACAAGCAACTTCACACCAATCAGAGACGGCTTACGCCCTCTGTCGAGCCGGCAGAGAAAGGGGACTAAATCTGCCAAATGAAAAGAAACTTGGGATATAAATATAACTGAAACAATAGGATACTTCCTTCTTCATTGCTTTTTATGAAAAACTCCTCTAGGGACGACCAGAGGACGGATGCCGCACATTTATAACTTTCGAAAAAATTCAAACTATCGAATTAAACAAATAAAATCGTAATTCTAACTACGAATAAAAAGTCAGTACATTGTTTCAATAAGCACTAAGTGCCTTATATAATAGAGTTTATTATGAATTATTTTTTTAATCTTTTTTAAATTACTCTTAAAAAAAAAAAAAAAANAAATTTACGTATTGCTTAAAAGAAGCAGCTTTTGCGGGATGATTAAAATAAGGGCTTCATAATAGCACCTGAGGATCTAAGTTGACCCTTTATATTTAAAATACAGAAATTAAATTCGTAATCAGAGATTATCTGAAAAGTCCGTAACAGGCTAAAATCGGCCAAAGGAGGTTCGGAAAATAGACAAATTAAAAACGTTGGCAGATAATCCTTTATTAAAAAAGTACATTTTTTTAATTTGTGTTTTTTTGGATCTACCTCGACCGAAACCCAACTAAAATCATCTTAGAACAAATTAAAAACCTTTGATATATATGTTTTTAGCAGTGCTATCAAGAGACACAATATAAAACCAGTATATATAATATAAAATGTAATTTTGGTGTATATTGACAAAGATATATCAGATATTAGTTGATATAATACTAAATATTGACTGGCCGTCCAAGATTTCGCCCAAGCATTCTTCGTGTAGGTGAAGTGATGAGAGACCTACTCTGATGAGTGTATACTAAACCTCTTTTCCCTACTTGTCACCTTGGAGCACCAGAGACAGACTTGATGGTACACAGAGAGAGTAGGTGAAGACAGCTAGTGGACTATCCCCCAAGAGTACACGCATGGGTGTGAGTGGTGTAGCAATCAAGATGAAAGCAGAGAGGAGAAGGAAACTCGCCTGAAACAGGAGGGAGGGGTAAAGGCCGGCGGACAGCGGGTGAAAGTAGGTCCTTGGAGGGCGGTATCCCTCCCATTGTTTCTCTGACATTCCCTGGTGTCGGTGGATTAGTAATTACTAAATATGTATGAAGGGGAACGGCTCTCCCTCGACGCTCTACATCCCCTTCGCTCCTATCCCACTCCAGTGATTAATGTACGTACAAAGAGAATTCTCATGAAACCCAAAAACCTTACTATATACCTCGTCTGGAACAATATTTGAGGATCTTCCCTACTAGCTATTTCAATAGTTCTAAAACAACTTGAGTTTGCTAATGAATGCTTGGGAAGGTAGAGTGTTAAGCACTCACCTACTGTAGTTTCGGAAATTTCTTCCTCAATAAGCATTACAAAAAAATTGATAGAATATTAATTTCAGAAAATTAAATTTTATACCTATAATAATTTACAATTTTGATAATTCAAATAAAACAGTGAAGATGGTATACTTAGATCTATTTCTAGCCACCTCCTCCCTCTTCCGATTTTATTTTTTATGTTCAAAAAGTAAGAGGGCCCGCAAACACACTCGAAATTGCATTCATGCATATATTTCGTAATATGCGTTTCTCTGAAATATAAATTTATGTTTGCAGCGAAAATTAAAACGAAGATATTAGTGTTGTATATAATATCCCTCTAAAAGCTCTTCTTTCTACTCGATGAATTTAGTCAAGAAAGAAATCATACAGCGGTTTGCAAAAAGTAGGTTAAATAACGAATTCGGTTATGTTATTTTTTTTTAAATTTCGGAAGCTAAAGGGTGTACAAACTTTTATATGTAAAAGATAAGTATGTATGTATATATATATAATTTTCAATGGAATATATTTTTAATTTCTTTAATACCGTAGGATCAGTGAAGATTCTTGGAAAATCTTCCTGTCAACAATTCAAAAGCTGTATCAAATTAGATTCTAGAACACAGAAAAAATTATGTTACACAAAGAAATTGAGCACAACAAAAATGGTGGTTCAAATTTTGAAATAAATGTTTCACTCAAGAATGGCTAGATTCAGGGACAACCTACAGGAAACATTGATGATCAAAAGCATGAGTGTCGACGAAGGGGGAGTAGAAAGTAAAGTTTACCAAAAAATACCTTTTGTCTGTTGGGAGGACGGAAATTTATGTATCGGCGACGGTTCTGTAACAAGGTATCGTCTTAAATCATACATAGCTTGATGAAAGCAGGTTATTGGAGATGGGTGCTTATGAAGAAAATCGAGCAAGCACTAAGGGGATATATACATGCTACTCCGGGTTCATTGTAAATGGTAAGTGAAAATAAAAAGAGCATTTTTAACCATCTCGTTGAAACTGTCTTGACCTATGGAGCAAAAGATTGACCCTCACGCGCAGATGCCAATTTATGATTCAGGCAGTAGAGATATACTTCTCGCGACGATGACTCACTAAGATATTACATTTCTGTCTCCTTCTAAAACCTCTCTCCTATTTCAGCCACTGACAAAAACAACCATTCCGTAATTGGTTTCATTTTTATAAAAATTTCGCATATATATATACATAGAGAGAGAGATAGTATATATATAGAAAATGAAACACTCTCGGCTGCGATATACAGTAATCACTATAGTGGGATAGAGAGTGCAGTGCACACACAAAAGGAAAAAATCACAAAGAGTAACATTTTCGGGGATCACTCGCCCTTCGTCGGGGAGGATTGAAGAGACAAGGCGAAAAAAAAATATACACACTCACACACACACATATATATAAATATATTCTCTTTCAAATCTTGATACTAAGTATCCATGATATGTAGATTGTACATAAACTCCTTAAAGTGACAGTCAGCTGTTAGTTCCAATGGTGTGTACCATTCTTCCTTGTTGTACAACAGGTCAGCTNAGAGAGAGAGAGAGAGAGAGAGAGAGAGAGAGAGAGCAAATTGGTAAAAAAATATAATTTTATAACACTTGAAAAAACCTGATAAGTAATATTTTAAAGAATGTTATTTCTCTTTAATATTTGAAATTTTAAAAACCAAATTTTATACTTAGTACATATACTTAGTATTATATTTATACTATGTATTGTATTTAGGTTTTTATTAGCAGTTCCTTAAAAGAACACATTATTTATTTAAATCTAATGAGGAGATGAGAGGTTTAGAATAATATCAATATTTATAGTCGTAACATCTTCATTTATATTTGAGTAATGAAAATGTTATCGAATATAAAGGTGTAAAATATAACTATATAGAAAAAACGCTTATTAATTAATAAATTTACGTATTGCTTAAAAGAAGCAGCTTTTGCGGGATGATTAAAATAAGGGCTTCATAATAGCACCTGAGGATCTAAGTTGACCCTTTCTCGAATTGGAACAGATTTAATTCTTATTTGACTGAAATTTATATATTTAAGCATTACTATCACAATTAATATTATTTCGATCGACACCCATATGCCACATCTTCTGTGATAATACGGTCATCTAGAATACTTTTTTTTCTCTTTTTTTTAAAGAATCAATTTTTGCAAACAAAAATTACTATTGCAATTTTATTACTATTATTATTTTAAAGCGAGTTAAAAGATACCCACTAAATGTACAGGATGTATAAACTCTTTTTTTATAGTTTACACGAAAATAAAATGAAAAGAAGCTATTTTTTTTTTTGTATTATTGAAATACTACATAACGTGATTCATGGCAAGAAACAAAGTATTACAAAAACTCAAAGGGAAAGTGCACAAAAGAAAAAAGAAAACTTTATTGACTAAAGCTCTGAGTGTTTTGGAAGTAGGACCAGAGAAATATTATTATGAGACCATTCACAACTACCATTTCAATTTTTAATAAAAATATTAATGATTTTAACCGTTGTGGAAATCTTTACTTATTTAACAAATTTATCGAAAAATAAATCATTGCCGTAATGGCAGTGTCCTCACATTAAGTTAAGAATATAAAAGAGGTATAAAAGACTGGGAGTTGTCCACCCCCGGCAGATTTCTAGAGCTCTCTCTTCCCTTATTACTTTCCCCGAGAGGCAGGAAGAGAAAGTAAAACAGAAAGTGTGAAAGAAACTATAGTCCTCAGCCTCCCACCTAAAAGAGAGATAGCTTCTTCTGAACAGGAGACCTCCCGCCGATACTACAGTTCCTATACATTGCACATGCACCGACCAAGTACATTCCTCCAGTACTACTCTGCTCTGCAGTAATACTTAGATACACTCCCCCCATATCTTAGAACAACTCCTTCTAATAGACACTATTAATCCTTTGTCTTGCAGCTAAAGAGGCCATCCAGATCATAAATACTATTTCATTACGTCGTGGTTGGTGGTTGGATGGCCGTCGAGTATTATGCTGGAGAAACTAGTCAGGGAGAAAATACTCCAAATACTCCTTAATCTGATATGTGATCATAAACCTCCCCTCGGAGATCTCTTCATACACCACTATCGCCCTGACGATGGCTAACAAGTCAAGTCGTTGGCAATAATAAAATAATTACCTAACAATTATGGAGAATTTTATTTTTCTGAACCTGGCCGAAACCTTGACTAATTTCTCCAGGATCATTTCATTGTGTGACATAATGCTACGATTAGAATAGAAAAACATAAAATTTATTTTTAGAAATTGTTTTTTAGAGCTAATAAATAATGTTTTCGGTATCATACATATTTAATACCGTAACGTTGATTATAAACAAATAATACCAATATTAACAAATTTTGCATCAAAGAATCCCTCACAATTCTAAATATTACGCTCTCTACATCAATAATCACTTTTTACTCATACGTGCCATTTCAGGTAACCGCCTCACACTTGAATTCTTCGAACTTCGCTAAATTAACGATTTTATAGTTTAATTTTACATTTAAAAATGATATGTCAAATTTCAGTACAAAACTACTGATTGCGGCTTTTAGGCCGTAAAATAAAAATATTTTTTTTCGGGTAAGCTGTCACTACTAATTAGTTAGTTTCGCCTACTATATATATTCCTTTCGTCCGTTGTGAGTTCTGAAATGAAAAAAATTTTCGAACTCGCACCTGACATTTTAAAGTTAGGTAATTCACCACACTACTATTCGTCGATAACACTCAGTAACAAACTCAGCCTTTCATTTTACGTATTAAAGGTGAATGCCAAATTTCAGTAAGAACAACATTAAATTGCGGCTTCTAGGGCTTAAAATTAAAATATATGATTCTGGTAAACCTCAATCTTAATTGTTTAACTTTAAAGGCTAATTACAAGGTATGCTAATGACCACTAGCAGTCGATGCGTACCATATATAAAAAAAAATAGCCACAAAGAAATGTCTTTTATGAATAGACGAACCTGTGAAGTGTTTCATTACTTTAAAATAAACATTGCTTTCGCTATATAGAAATACATTTTTTAAGCCACTTTAATGGATACGGCTGCGATTAAGAATAATTACGAAATCCTAGCCACCGAGTTGTAGAGTGAATATAGTTTATATTCATTATAAAACTCCTGAGATTTATAATCGCTTTAAACAGTAATAATTATACTATTCTCTAAACTAAAAAGTTTGTCATGTGAAAATATAATAAAAGTTAAAATTTGTGCCCACTAATCGATAAATAAGATAATGACAAGTGGATTGTTCAAATACAATCGGTACAATAGATTTCTCATTCTTACTCTTACCAACAATATGTATATGAAAGAGAAAAAAGTCAAGATACCATTGAGTATTGGATCTGTGTACAATCGTGTGAAGAAAGTTTTTCGGACAACTAAATTAAAATAATAAAAAGAGAGATGCGTTCTGCTAAAAAAGCCATATGCAAATATTCAAAGTGCGAAGATTTTATGTTAGAGAAAAAAAAACGATTGATACGACCGATAGATCATAAAGAGTAATCTCCTCACACATCATCTGCAATTACTGCTACTTATTACTGTGAAAAAGGTGTGTGCAATTCATAGAGTAGGACTCACTGGATATCAATAATAAGTCTAAAAATTCTGTCCAAGAAGATCACACTACTACACTCTCGGAAAATGGTGGTTTAGAATGCAGAAATATTTCAAAGTAAAAACGTTCAGGGGGAACATTATTAGCTACAGAAATGCTGTTAATTACTAGGTCAATAAGTAGGTAAATGAATGATAGTGCGATACTATTACCATAGACTATATATGTGTTCTTATGTGACTGAGCAGGTAGAAATACACTTTTGCGACCCTTATGACCCAAGTGTGTGCTTCGTATATGCATATGTGTCTATTTTATTCTCTAGGTGCGGAAGTTTGGGAACGAACGGTTTGTTTACTGCTACAGGTGTCTTGATCAGGGGTGGGGGATGGTAGGAAGACACGGGCCGAACAGAAAGCCTTACCTGAAATGTAGGTCCCTGCAAGTCTGTGCCTCACACATCAAAGGACTAGACTGGCCACCACCACCTAGGCAAGTGCTTTGAGGTATGAAGTTAGAAAAATCCGTCACAGGGGCTGCGTAAACAAGAAAATCCCCCTAGTATCACTAAAAAGGTGAACAATGTAATTAGGAGTAGTGATAAATTATATCCTACAAGCCGCAAATAGTATGAGTTCCCCACTAAGCTTTGCTTTTGACTAGGAAAGAAGAGTGGTGGAAGTTCTCAGCCATGATCCGCTTCTTAAGAAAGTAGAACATCTATATCAAAAAGTGCTTTAAAAAAAAAATTTAACTTAATGAAAAAATTCTAATAAACGTTAGAAAATTAAATTTTACTTTCAAAAAGAGAGTTTGTTGACCGTAGATATTATTCTAAGATGATTTTAGTTGGGGTTCGGTTCTCGACCGAACCCCAACTAAAACATCTTAGAATTAAATTTTACTTCTCCTTGAATTTTACTTAAGGAAAACTCTAACTCAAAGAACAACGAAGATGTCACGATTGTAGACCCACTGTCTGGGTGGACAGACACTTCTTTCCACTAAAAGGATAAGATTGCTTTCCAAAGTATATATGTTAACAAGAAAAAAAAAAATGTTTTGTCAAGTTAAAATAAAGAAGATAATGTAACACAAAATGTTCCTGGCCAACAGGAGTTATTACTAGGGATTACTAAAATTATTATTGATTATCACTAAAACTTGATGTTCTTTCACTATTGTAAGGATAACAGATAATTGGCTTGAAAACCAACCACCATGGGGGTACATCTCAGCACCTTAGCAAAATAATAAAAAAATCTTTAATTAAAGTTCAAAATAAATAAATGAGCGGACTCTTCGAAGAGTCGTGGTCACCACGACTTGCAGTAAGTATACATAGCTAATGGAAAAGCAAGATGGAGTTTTTCTTTCTTGTGGCCAAGATACAATAATATCTCTCAAAAATTTCTTTAAATGGCTACTGGCCAAGATACTGGAGGAAGATATAACAAGATATGCCAAAAATAGCACAGTAAAACACATGGTTGAATTATATAACACAAACTATCTTACATTGAATAAAATTTGACAAACAGACAAAGAATATTTTAAAAAACTGAATTGAAATTAAACCTCGCGGATAGAGTCGTAAGCTTTAATAGGAAAAAAATAAAATCACCCTAGTCGAATAATCAATAGCGAATTTCAATTTATGAATACGTTACTAGGTCAGTAGGCAAAAATTAGACCATGTGTTAGTATAAAATCAACCATTAACTCCTGATAAAAATAAGAAAATCTTATGCATTTAGCATTAATTATAAAAGCACAGAAAAAAAACAACTGCTGTATAAAATATAGTGCAGATGTGAATAAAACTAGATGATATCTTCATACATATACCCTTATCACATTTTTATTTACCACCCGTAACACAAGTTTCTTTTGATCTCTCTCCCTCTCTCAACTCCTTTTCCTTCTTGAAAGAGGCGGAAGCATGGTCATTTACTGGACTTTGGAGGGGGCACTTGGAAGCTTCCAATGCTCTCCGACCTTTTATATGGAGGCTAGAGAGCCCATTGATGCAGAGGGTTCCGAGGAGAAAAGAGTTTTACCGGGAGGCGGTAGAACAATGGTGGCTGGAGGGCTGACTCTTGGCTCCTCTAACAAGGACCAGTTAGGGCTGCTCGGGGAGAGGAGTCAAGAAGAGAATGGAGAAAGGTTTTATGGAGGGATGCAGGGACTTTTTAGTTCTGCTGCAGACAACATAAGGCAAAAAGCCCTTACTGCTCCTCCGAGGTTAATAAATTTTAAAAATACAATATTTATATTACATACATAGAAATCTAAATAAACAAACAAAATAATAGAATGTTTCATTTTAGAGAAAAGAAGCCCTTGCTCAGAAGAAGGAGAACTTATTTCTGAGAGAGTGGGATTTCATCAGTTTATCTATTGATTACAATTAATACGATTTGAGAACATACATTTATGCGCACTGTTATCTTCAGTTATTAATATGGACAATAACCTGATATTAGCAAACACCACTAAAGCATATGGAATGACTGCGGAGTGCCAGGCTATATGGAGAGAGGACTGTGGTTTAGGAAAGGATGCTCAGTGATTATTCAGTATGAAATTCAATGACGCAGAATAATTGCATTGCACTAAAGAAATTGCAATGAAGCAAGAATAAGATATTTTCAGATGTACATGACGAGGATTCAATCACACACGTTATTAAGTTACCAGTTTTAGTAATGAAGCTGGGTTAAGCATATTCTTGTTTTGCAAGGCTAAGTATGCTATCGTGGATTTCTGAAGAGCTTATTTTTCAGTATATCTTGAAGGGCGGGAGGCCATCCAACGTAATGTCAGGTTTGCATGATAATAAGGTTCTAGTGGAGGGATTATTCTGGATCCTCCACAAACTCCTTATAAGCACATAAACCGGGCATTACACGCAGAAAAATCTTCACCTACTACCATATACTGGGCAGAATATATATATATAAACAATAGCACACTTCCACGCCTCCACCCTCACTCAAAAGTCTATATCATTCAGGACGCCATCACGAGAGCTAGCGAAATGCAGATAAGAAAGAATTATGAGCATTCTCTCTTTTCGTATCCTTTGTTTTAAAAATTAAAATAATATAAAAACATATTAAAGGGAATAAAGTAAAAACGTCAATTTAAAAAAAAAAAGAACTTAGAGTAATAATAGGTAAGGACATAGTCCGAATTACGAAAAACACTGTAAAGGATAAAATTATTAAATGTTTTTTGTTGGGGTTTGGTCAAGGTAAATCCGAAAAATACAATTTAAATAATGTGTATTTTTTTTAAATTACTGCCAACGTTTCGGCTTACATCGTAAGCTATTGTCAGGGCTATCATGAAGGCCAGAGGGGACGTCGTGTCTCCAGGATCCCATTAGAAAAAAAACAAGAAAAAAAAACAACAAAAAAAACAACCTATTAGTAAAAAAGATAAAGTGTTACGTAAAGATAAGTGATAATAATGGTTCTCTTTACGATGATAAAGAATAGAAATGTAATGCTGTTATTGAGCATGGAGTAGCAGACTTTTATTGCTCGAGGAAAGGGGGGGATATTGGCTGAATTTCAAGAGACTCAGCCCTAAACCTTTCAGTAAAAAGCCTTAGTTTGTGCGGCAAGCAATTGCTGGATTAGAGGATGACACAGTAAAACTCAAGATAAACCTAGAAAGTCTTGATAAGCCAATACTGGTTAACTCAAAGACACCTAGTTATTTGTACTAGTTCCAGTCCTTAAAACATTCATTATCAGCAGCCCATTTATAGGAAAAAAAAAATTAAAATTCAGTCAGGTAAAATATATATTTGATCAACACCCTTCCAACTTACTAATATAATATTATAGATATGATTATATTATTATATATTAATATAGGCCTTCCTTTTTACACNCTAGCTCCGATGACCAGTATATCTGCTTCTTCATCTTAGACCCTTTATAATCTGGGTTTTTCTTCTTTCGCCAGGCCAGGGCCTTGTTGGAGCCGTACACAATTAATAGCTTTACCGATGGAAACCCCATTCTCCATTAATAGTGGAATTATTAATAAAAGCTTTATTATAAATTACTTTCTACATGTTTTTTGTATCTAGTAATGCGCTGCTTAATATTCACAGTATAAATTCATTTTAAAAAATAAAAGAAAAAGTAACGAACAAAAAAAAATGGATTATCAGGGTGGGTAATACTGGATAGAGTTTGGGCTAAAGGATTGGAAAGGATGGAAATGCCCGAGTGGAATTTATTAAAACGGGTTGTAAGGATGTCTTAAACTAAGAGATTTTAAGGTCATTGTGGAGTAAGGAGTTTGTATGTGTTTTTGATTTTGTATGTGTGTTCCATGTTAGACGGGAGTCAAGATGTGGTCCTGTAACCTGGTTTATTGATGCATTTTCGTAACGTGAGTCGTTTTTCTGTTATAAGTGCGACGTCAACATTTCTATTAATGAGAAGTAATGTCAATTCGTCTTTGCGTGTATGTACTCCGTTGGCATTACATAAGAAAACTGTGAGGAATTTGGGAATTCATGGTTGCGGAACAGGAAAGCGGGCAATTAGAGCTGTGATACGATTAATGAGGGGATTTAACATGGACTGGGTTCTTGCAAAAAAAGGTTTCCTTAATATTGTACATGTCGGAGAAAGTAGGAGGTGGAGAGGTTTGGGAAATGGCTGCGTGACGCTCATGCAATCCTGGTTGCTTTTGAGTGGATTGTCTCTGTTGCAGTAACGGGGTTTTTTCCTTCAGCTGGACCTGGCACGGGAGTAAGAAAAAATAATAAAGTAAGCACAAAAAATTTTTTTATTGTATGTGTGTGTGTGTTTGCCTTCCTCTAAACCATGTAGAGTCGTAGAGGGAGGGGCTATCTACAGGTTGCCACCCAATTCTAAACAGCCATATCTCAGGGCAAGATTTAGTTTTATGGTTAGATGTGCGAGATTTGAACCCGCAGCGTTAGGATTGGGAGGCCCGAACGGATCCCCTGAGCTACATCTACCCTGGCGCCTCAACAAAAATCTTCAATGAATTTAAATTCATTAAAGAAATAATGGCCATTAAAGATTCTATCGAAACGGTGCTAATGGCCTTAAATACACCTTGCTGAGAAGATACTCATGGAGGAGGGGTAGAAATTCCAGAAAAAAAAAAAAAAAAAAAAACAACAAGTTAGGAGATTTAAGAGGAAGGCAGTAAGCAGAATGATGGAAGCTCTGAGAACTTGATAATTATGTAGAGCCGAGCGGGAGTGGTGGCGCATATTCTGGTCTCGGAATCGGAGAGAGGATCGTGACAAGGCATCTCATACCCGGACCCCGATCAATCCCCTCGCACTACACCGACCGAAAGCAAGCCCTCAACCATTTCATATAACAAATCACTCTCATTCAATATTATTTTTCGCGGGGTACTCCAACAGCTTGGCCCTCATACTATGTGTTTGGGTGTCACTAATCGACCAGCTTTTCAGATAATTTGTGACTTTTAGGTTATTAAATAATAATTAAATACAACAATTTAGTCTAGGCCAATATTTAAAGAATATGTTTTCTCTTCATCAGGGCTAAAAATACATACAAACGATTTAAAATTTTTAACAAAAATAAGTAATAACACAATTTATATTTATATAAGAAATGTCCGTATTATTATACGCACGCACACGCACACGCACGCGCACACACTCACACACACACACATACATATATATATTCCTGTAAAATTTTCTGCAGTTCATTCGCCAATCCTACATTAGCAGCTAATACATATACACTCTCTGTCCTACCTGGCATGTATGATAAATATAGTCGCACACACTCACACACATACATACATATATATATTCCTGTAAAATTTTCTGCAGTTCATTCGCCAATCCTACATTAGCAGCTAATACATATACACTCTCTGTCCTACCTGGCATGTATGATAAAT
>KZ808282.1:173625-193419 GCA_000696205.2 Oncopeltus fasciatus
GAATGTAATAAATAAAGATTTTATATTTTAAAAAAAGAAATAAAAAATGAAGAGAATCTGTTTCGCAAGCGGGTGCCTTTTGAGGTTGCTCGGTGTAGCTTGCATTTGCCTTATCAGTAAGGCGACCTGTGAGAGATGATAAGCCGGAAGGTGAGAGTCGCTTGAAGGTGACGCGTACCCTCCAGGAAGTGATGTCCTCTGTCCTCCAGCCAGCAGATGGTGTGAATCCTTCCGACCGACCTGGAAGTGCGATCCTTCCTCTCGCCTGCGCCTAGAGCTGTCAAAAAGTGCGTCGCCCTGCACTTGCACAGGGAGATTTGCTGTAATTATTTACCGTAAAAACTTTAAGAATATCAGAATATCAGAATGCGATTTAAAAAAAGATAATTCAAAATGATCTGTAAGATATAATTTTTTTTTTTTTTTTTTAAAAGAAGGGGACCACCCCTAACATTAGAAATAAATAATAAATTTTATTTCTTAAATCCCGTTTTTTGGGAAAATGTTATAGATATGCAAAGAAGGGCATATAAAGGTAAATACTTAATTTTATCATAAAAGTCAAATAGGATAAAACGTCACTTACAGGACGACGCAAGATTGAAAGGGTGGAAGGACGAAGCGCAACCTTCATAATTTTAATATCTTCTTCAACATGCCTTTTTCACCAAACATTTTTTTTTTTTTAAACTAATGTTAGAAAAAGTATATTATACAATTGTTATGAACTATAATATTGTTCGTAAAACAAATTTTAACAAAGTTTAAGAAGGAAACAAACTTATTGAATTTTTTTTTTTTTCGAATAAATCTTTATTCATTACTTTCTGCATAAAAATAAATATCTTGTAATTTGATGGCTTAATAATAGGCACATATATAAAAAAAATTAGTAAATAAAATATCACTTTGCAGGCAGAAGGGGCCATTGACCCTATTCCTAGTAAATTTAGGCGCCAAGGCCTTTTCAAGGCATTTCCACGAAGGGAAGGGTTGTATAGATTAACAGTGATATTAAGATTATAAATGTTGATCATCCTCTAAAAACCCTCCTCAAGATTACCAATTTTAGAAAAAAAAATTATTTAACGGTTCATATATACAAAATTTTGAACGGACCCTATCTCTAGCTTCTGATATGATGAATTGGTTAACATCTTTTGAGATGTTACACAAGGCATATCACAGTACCGACGTGAAAAGCTTAATACACTTGCAAGAAATCGATTAAATGTTTTAACAAATGTAGATTGTTGTATAGAGAAATAAACAATTTAAAAGCCATCTGTGACTTTCTTACCTTTTATTGATTTGAACGAGAACAAAATACATCTTAAGACACTCTTACCTAATAAAAGAAAAAAAAAACAGCATTAGAAAAATGTCATAACATAAAATAATTAAAATTAAAATAATTAAAACGTAGTAAGACGTGGTATATTAAAATTTATGTATAGTAAAATTATCATGGCAACATAATTGTTTTTAATATTGGGAATATATAAATTACATGAATAAAATACATCAATTCATAACTGAAAGTTAAGCCAGTAGAGAATATTTCTGTTTAAGAAAATTTGTATTATTTTTTTTTTTTATACTGATATTTTACTTTTTCTTTGAATGTGATATTCTACATTTAGTACCCAGCTATAAAAAACACAAACCAACACATGTAGAAAAAATGCAAGGGAGTTAGTGCTCTCTTGCTTTCCGGGCTGTTATGTTTACCATTGCACCACCAAGACTGGCCAGATAATTCCTCCTACTCCCTGCATTTAAGGTCCCGGCTGAGAGAAAGATTTTTTTTTAAATTCTAGCTCCCTTGCATTTATTGTATGTAATTTGTAATATTATGTACTAGGCTTCGACCAAGTTATGTCCAAACTCAAGACAAGCGTTCATTAAACAGGTTTCCCATATTTCATTGAGTTCACATAGAAGCGCTGAAGGACAAATAGGGAAAATTAAATGTCATGTTAAAGCCATTGGGCTGGGTTGAAACCAAGCAGGAAGGATAGGTGGACGGAAACGCTCAATCCTCAGACCCTTTCACATAAACATTATTGATAGAAATTTACAAAAAATAAACCTATGCTACAAAATCTCATTTTAAACCTATTGCTGATATTTTTTTTTTTCAAAAGAAAACACCAAGATAATATAATTTCAATTTTAATCTTTCAAAAAATGCCCCCCTTCCCCTACATATATGCCAGACAGGTCCAGTGGAAGAAGGACAAATAAAAACATTGATTTCTTATTTAATACTACAGACGCTAGAAAGTGAATAAAGCCCACAATAAACTTACAATAACTTCCAAAATTTTAAATAGACAATTCTTTTAGTTTTCCCAGCGTACGATCGAAGAAGATTAGAATATAGTTTTATACCACTAGGGTATCAAAGAGAATACTTTATATCTTTGTGGAAAATTTGTTTAAAGTACTAATATTTCTGTTATAATTTTTCAAATGTATCTGAGTAATTTTGTTGCGTTTAATTAAATATTCGTGCATAAGAAGATTTGTTAAAATTGTTTGGCTTTAATAGGCTCTATAACAGTCCAGTTAAGAACATTTATTAAAAACGAATATAAGAATATTTTAAAACTTCAAAACAATTTCCATTGTTTTAAAATACCAAGGCAGTGATGTGGAAAAAAAATTAGAATTTTCTAAAAACTTTAATTTAAATTTCTAATTAAAGTAGGTAAGCCTTCTCTTTCTGTAGTTTCATTTTCTTGTGCAACGGACTTAATTTTTGTTTTATGTTAATTCCTGTATTCTAAAATAAAAAGAAATTCACGCCGACTTGTGGAAAATTAAATTAGCATTTCGTTTTCAAGAGAATCAAAATTTTAGTGGGCAACAACTTAAATCTGCATATGACTCTAAATTAAAGTGCATTTAGTCTAGAGATGTCATTAACTATAAGTTCTGCCTAGTGGCATTAGTGTGGAACTCTAATATATATCCAATGTTACACACTAAGGTTAGAAGGATACCGTCACTGATCATGCCTCGTGTCAACGAAAGAAAGTACGGTCCACAGAGACAGATTTAAACAAATCTCAACTTAGCAATACTTTGCTAATTAGGCCGGAGAAAAAGAGTGCAAGCAAATGTCACAGACAATGCAGATTTTCAGCCTTTGTTTACACCAAATGATTTGATTCTTGTTAAAAAGGCTTTTGTATGGAAATCCAAACTTATTTCTGGCTGACGATCATGGCACTCATCGCGGGGCGCCGGGAGACCGCAGGCTGCGTAGGAAGCCAACTGTGACGAGACAGGAAGCCCAAGTGAAAGTAGCTTCCTAGTGTTAGGGAACACAGAAAGCCATCCAAGAGGGAAGCCTGGTTTGGGCCACTCAAAATACAGAGAAAGTAATTGTAAATTGCATTGAAAAAATCCTTATAACTCTGTACATTCTTGAGAAGCAAGTGTTTATAACAAGGTTTACGACAAGGTTGAAAAAAAAAACACAATTTAAAAAAAAACTCCTTTTTTAATTTTCTGCCGGCATTTCGGCTTACATTGTGAGCCATCTTCAGGACTTACACAAATGATTGATTAATTATTTTATTTTATTATAGTCAACGTTTCTATTTAATAAGGTAGTCAGCCGTTGGTCACGTTTTCACATTTCAGTACTCAGCCTTTAGTTTTATATGTGTGTGGTGCGTGTAAGCGAATATTGAATATTAAACATTAATTTAGTAGGAGATAGTTAACCGTCGACCGGTTTTGGCCTGAAATAAAGGCCTTCTTTAGCGAAATGTGTGTGATAGAGGGGGAGTGCCTCTTACTTTAGCGTATCTTAACATGATAGCCATGATGTAGTTACTCTTAATGCAAGAGACTCACCCCTATTTTTCTGAAATTTAAATCGAAATTTTGGCAATAATCCTTTTTTTTTTTTTTTTACTAATTTTTTATTAAATCCCAAGACCGAATCCACGACCAATCCTATCTCATTAATCCAGTAAAATGAAATTCCATTAGAGTAAACTATTTCAAACAGGTTTGCTACAAAGGAGAGAAGTAACCTTGAGCTATTGGACACAACATTCAAATTAAATGACTTGTATTGATTAGCGATTGTGTATCTCAAAAGAATATTAATAAGAAGAAGAGTACGTTGCTATGGACATAACACATTAAAGGGAGTTCAAAAGGGAATGGCACATCATCCCTCTGTGGTTGGCTGACCAGTTATTTGGGCAGGGTGTCATGAAGAGAAACAGAATCCTCAAATGAGGTAGGACGACCCGCTCTTTTCAAAGAGATAATTGACGTGTTTACCAGAGCCCGAGCTCTGGACCCCTCCTCACTCAGTGAAGCCAAGGGGTGGGAGAGCCCTTCGCTCAAATTTATATTCAAAATGGAGCGCTGATTCAGAGGGATCAGATTAAAAATTATACTCCTTCGTTCTTAATAATCTCAGTAGAAGGGGAGGGGAATTCGTCCTTCCAAGGGGAGGGCGCCCTGTCGTCCTCGGCAGAAAAATGTGAAAATTGTCCCTCAAGAATTCTTAATTATGAAAAGACCCCTCCCATCCTCTACAGAAAAGAGTAAGACTTAAACCCTTCTATCTAACCTTGCTCTCAGTAATTTATTCCAGGGATTTTGGATTAGAAAATTCTCTCAAGGTATTTGGCTTAACCTTTGTTTCGTGTTGTTATAAATATTTTAATTTAAATCTTTGGACCCTTAGATCTTAAAGTTTTTTATTCTAAAATACAACTTTGAATTTTAAAATCTTCAGCTTCATTTCTTTCCACTTGCAGAAGAAATATTGACAAGAAAACTTTTCAAAAAATAATAAGAAATTCCGAATTTTGAATTGTTTGTAAAAACCGTCTGCAGTCCTACTTAAGTTTTTAAAAACAACTAAAAAGAAATCATGATGATAATTGTAGTAAAGTAATCCCGCACTTCATTATTAATTTGAATCGTACAGGGAGCTAGAAAGAAAACCCTAGAGTTTGTTTTCTAGCTCCCAGTACGATTCAAATTAACTAAAAAACAATTCATTCAAGGTAGAAAGGTTATTGCGTATCTAAAAGTAAGTTTGGCATACATTAATCCTATGGAAAAAGCACTGAGAAATTGAACAATTAATGAGAGGGAATAGAATAAAAAAATCTATCTGTCCCAACCAGGAATCGAACCTGGATCTCCTGCTATCCGGACCAGTGCATTTACCATTTATGCTACCAGGACGAGCCAGATATCTCATTAAATTCCCCCTACACTAGCGAGAGCCTAACCTGGTTGCTATGGACATAACCTAACCTAAACTGGTTAGGCTCTCGCTAGTGTAGAGGGAATTTAATGAGATATCTGGCTTGTCCTGGTAGCATAATTAATAAATGCACCGGCCCGGATAGCAGGAGATNCAAAGATTTACATATCTTACATAAGGAGACCAGCTAAATCTATTAATATCAGATATCAGGAAAATTAATAATAAAGGTTAACTTTCAAGTAAATGGAAATTTGGCCAAAATTGCGATTTATCTAAATCCCTCCCCTTATCACCAGTTATTTAATTGCAATAAACATGTAATGAGCAGGATATGGTAATTTTCTAGAGATGACTAAGGCAGTAAAGAGTTATATGGCATATCTTTATTGCAATGAAGACTGCTTTGATAGTTCATCTCGTTATTTAGACAAAACAGACCTTGTGGACGAGCTTCTATCAGACAAAACTGTCTTGGACGTACCAAACACAGAGAGGCAATTAAAGAAATGAAAAGTGTATCAGAAAAGAAGAAAACACAGAAGCAGCTACCCAAGGCTGCAGCAGAGACAAGACTGGTGGAGGGCATATGGGGGACAAAGGTGAGCTGAAGGACAAAGGAAGACAAAGGTGTGAGATTGAGCGGGGCCTGATGTATGCCATCTCTGAAGTTTTAGTGTATGAGTCAACATCGATGGATGCCGTCACATATGAGGCTGGCTAAGACAAGAGATGGCATTGGATGGAGTCGGTGGTCGGAAGATGTGGCCGTGATACTGCTCCACGTACCATACAATCAGCATACCCCCAACATATTACACGAATGTTTCCGCCGAAATATAGCTGATTCAGCCATTGAAGCCCTATTATCAACAATCAAGCAACAGATCAGGTTATTCAGGTCGTTCGTCTTGTCATGAACTTCATTAGCTGTTGCATGGCTACTTTTATGGTATTGTCTAGAAAAGCCATAATGCCAATATATTAAACCCTTTCTTAAATACTTCTATACATATCCTTGATGACATTTATGGTACTAGGATAGTTAACTTGATTTCCTAAGAGAAATCTGCTAAAAGCAAACACGCATTGTGAATAAAATACAAATATCATTTATTACTTATAATAGTCCTCACAAGAGGAACAAAATTGTGTTCAAATAAATAAGCCACAATTGAGTACAAAAGAAACAATTGCGTCGAAATCCGCGAAAAAAAAATAGATTGGTCGTCAAAGCCGTGTAAGGAAACTTTAAGACGTGTATCATACTTCGAAAATAAACAGGGCTGAATCGATGCTCATACGGACAAACCAAATATTAGTTTTCGTAACAGGTACGGCACTAACTACTTAGGAACAGCATTAAACTCTATGAAAATAAAGTGGGTCTTCTTGGAGTCCAGAAGCTATGAACAAAAGCACTTTTATTTATAAATTTCATAACTTCATGGTTTCATACAATTATGTGAAGAAAGACTATGTATATAATTTGGCAGTATTGTTATTATAAAAAGAACAAAATAATATTTTACTGAACTACGAGTAATAATTCAACTGCAATGAAATTAAAATAAATAAAAGAGAAAAAGACGTCACGAAGTTGCTTCGTAGTCCAAAGGAATTACTCAGTAGTAAGATTAACGAATTTTTGTTGTTGAACTTTTCAAGTCACATTCTCCACTCTTATATAATGTATTTTAATAATAATCGAATCTGGATTGAGTTCCATTGCATTAATTATTAATTACATATTAATTAACATTAATAACATATAATTACATACTCCCTAGTGAAGGAAAAGAATTTCAGACAATCCCCCACTTCAATTCTTACGATTTCGCTCAGTAACGAACTCAGCTTTTCAAATTTATATTAATGAAACGAATAATTTCGGATTATAAATCGTAAAATTGAGAATTCACAGTTCAAAATGTTTATGCTAATAAACTACCACGAGTGCCATTCCTCTAAACTTAATATGACTTTCACTTTGGAAAACTAACTTTGGCCTGTAAAGCGTTGGCATGAAGACAGTCATTCGAACATATACATTTCAGAGAGTAACCTTCATGCTGTCCAATTTGCAGGTAGAACCTTACACAATATTGACAATTTTTCAAAAAATTAATCATGAGAATAAACGAATTCATAGCCAGAATTCGCTAAAACGCATCAAACATTTATAGACAATGTCTCTAAAATAAAACTTTTTTTGAACAACTAACATTTAAAACAATAATAAAAAAGTTTTTAAATGAAATGCTTCCGTTTATGTTTTATTTATTCAAGATATGCTTATTAAGAAAACATTTATAAAAGGATAAACCGACACACAAAATATCTAAACATTGAATAAGCAACAGAAAGTAGAAAAAGCAGCTATTATAATTAGTGCTTTCAAACAATATCAAATACTTTACACTTTATATATATATATAATTGCAGAGTGCTTTCGGAATCATTGATTCCATCTTTGGATTTCAGTCACCTTATAATGAGTGCTCTCATTGATTCTGAATGCGCTCAGCAATTGGAGAGAAACATATGTGTTAAGTGTGAAGTATTGGATATTGTTTGACAACCCTAATTGTCATTAACTTCGCCACAAGCGCAAATAAGAGCAGCGTTTATAATTTACAAATTGCTCTAACAAAGATTTATATATATCTTACATAAGGAGACCAGCTAAATCTATTAATATCAGATATCAGGAAAATTAATAATAAAGGTTAACTTTCAAGTAAATGGAAATTTGGCCAAAATTGCGATTTATCTAAATCCCTCCCCTTATCACCAGTTATTTAATTGCAATAAACATGTAATGAGAAGGATATGTTAATTTTCTAGAGATGACTAAGGCAGTAAAGAGTTCTAAAGGCATCCATGGGATAGTTCCCAGGAAGAAATGGGAGAGGAGGGGTTCCCATCCAAGAGTAGGATCGGGGGAGGATGAGGAAGCGCCCTTGGACCCGAAGCGGATCAAATCGCGGTTTCTATTGGTTTTGTGGGGAGCTCTCGCGACACACTACCGGCCTGTTAAACAATAGCTCTCGGAACGAGGCGAGGACGGCCTGCCAATGTCATTTCGTCCTTTCCTACACTCTCAGAATCTATACAATCCCTCTCTCAAAAAACTACAAAAGAAAAACCTTTTCATGATTTTTTCAAGCTTATATACATATAATATAAAAGACAACAACTAACCTAGCACGAAATCATCTCTAGAGAATCGCCGAATTGGAATCGAGCAATACCAGCGCCGAAACTGTTATCCATTTCAGTATTCATTCAGATAAAGTGGCCCAGCATTTTGACTACTGTTCTATTTTAGTGATCTGCCATTTTTGACCACAAAAATTGTTCAGGGGAAACGTAGAGGGACCACCCCTAGGATTTCTGTTAAGCTAAAAAGCCTCGAACACAAAAACATGGTAAATAATGACGCTATGGTGATGTAATCTGCCAAGGGTGTGGTCATAGGCACGGGAAACACAAAGATTTTCGCAATATATTTAAGGCAGCCTACACAATATTTTCAGATTATCCACTGATCAATATCGAGTACATATTATGTAAACGTCACTCGAGTAGTAAGTAGTAGGGTTATTCATATCACATTATAGCATGTCTAATCAATACACTTACGACGTCAGATAAAGCCAGATCACTTACATCTACTAAATGGTCCGTCAGAATCGTAAGTCTTCCTTCTCTATTAGCAGATTTCTATAGGGATTAGGTAAATCAGGCTATTACGTTGGTATCAATGCGCGGCTTTCGAAATTTTTCTGTCATCCCTGATCTTACATTATAAATCCTAAAAATAAAGCCCGCTAAAAAAAAAAAAATTATTTATATATATAAACACATATATGAGTGTGTGTGTGTTCTACGAATTAGCCTCCGTAATTTTTAAAATAATGAAACCCAATTTGGTATTTAAGCATTTTTTGCGAACCTTTGGATGAGTTCGTTAATGACTTAAACCAATCGGGTAAGGAAATACCGAGAGGGGGGAGACAAAAATGTTAAATCGTAATATCTTTGTTTATGTTAGAGTTATGATACTTGTGTACTTAAAATGTAATTAAGAAAGCATTTAAGAATGTAATTTTAAGTGTAGGGTGTGACCTTTAACTTTTAATAAAAGAATCATAACATAGGTATTTAGACATTTCATTTCAAGCCGTTAAACGATTAATTTTTGATTGGAATCGGATAAGGGGGATAGGAGGCATAGAAGATTAAGAAATAATAATAATATCTTCATTGATATTTATAAATGATAAGGTGTCTAGAATGTAGTAGATGAAAGTATTTTTTAACCCATATGATAAGAAATCTACTAATGTAGACATGAAGGGTGAGCGCTTCTCCTACTCAATATTTCTGGCCAGTCTAGAGCAAAATTTAGTGACCATACTTTTACACTCATACTTTTCCGCGACTTTGAATACATCTTAGATTACGGAGCTACGGCGTGAAGTATTTATTATATTTGTGAGGAAGCCACTAATGCTGGATAGATATGAGTGTTTTGTTGCTCTTCAACTACAATGACTGAATCAACACAGGTCAATAGAATGGCTTGGTCGTAAGAAGAGGATGCATGACACTCATATGACGGTTGTAAGGAGTGGAAGGGCTTGATCTAGGAAAATAATTTAGATAGATACATAGAAAGGGTTAGGAATAGGGAAATAGATGAGAGATTACACTACCCGTGTCAAACCTACTAAAAACATGAGTTACTTTCAAGAATATGCACATTCCGAATTGCTTAGAGTAGTAAGATAAAGACAACAACTGCTACATTGTGCAGAGTTTTGACCAAGCTTGTGATTAGAATGGAAATGAAGCAAGGTAGGATTCAACCTTTTCAGTAGAATGCTTAAGGCACAACTGATATGAAGGGAAGATTACTGCTTTGAGGGAGGAAGAAGGGCCATGTCAAGGTTTGCTTCGTCTAGAAAGCAAAATTTGGGAAAGGAATGAAGAAAATTATCAAAGTATAAGGACAAGAGTAATATGAAAGATGCTATTGATAGAAATAAAGGGATGGTTGTGAAGGACTAGGGAGGTAATTACAAGGTCATAGCTGGATCTAAAACAAGAATGGCTAGATTAGAATAAATAAAAGTCGAAGCAAATTTAGATATTGAAAGAGTCAGAATAATCTTTGGATTCAATAATCATTTGACGAAGCACCTTTGCGCTAAAGAAGACTACATAGAATGTTTTAAAATAAATATACAGCATATCAGGATAATTCAATTAATAAGGAATAGGCAAATATAATTTGAGAAATATTTACGGAAGTATCTTAGATCTTAGTTATGATTTCAAGAATTTCAAGTTTTTAGCTAAGAAGCAGTTGCCTGCCGCTTGATTCATATGTTTTTGTTAGAATTTGTTCAGGATAGAAGTGAAGAAAATACAAAAGCTCGGTTGTATAAGTAACCAGCCCGCATTCACTGCAGCATATACAAAGTGATGGTAAAGGACGATGTTGCCGAGTTCTTCGCGGATTTCCTGAGAGAAAAGAGTATCCCAGAAAGAACTTACTAATGGCATTCACTTAGAGTCATAGCTTCTGATCTTAAGTTCCTCCAGATTATGAACTATGACTAAGGTTGGAGTAGTATGAAGAACAACTCTCAATTTTTATACTTTATGGGGAATAAGGGGGGGGGGGTGACTAGGACTTTAATTAGCTTTGTCTCCTTCAGCACATAATTATTGCGAGAGAAACTGAGGTGAGTCTAGCCACATGGACACTTAGGACTCCCATTCTATAAAACGATAAATGCAGATAACTTCCAAATTCTTCATGTTTTTGAAAAATGTCGAAAGCAATACAAAACCCCTATTCGAGGCATAACTTCCATCACACCTTCATAAGCTTGTAGGTCTTCTTTTTTTTTTTTTTTTTTTTTTTTTTTTTTTCTATAAACCCGCTCACAACTTCGGCCGATTTCACTCAAAAACGACATCACCAACGAATGGCAAAAAGATCTCTAACACCAACTTTTGTCTTCAAACTAACCCTTGCAGAGGATAGAGGGTAAATAAGGACAATCTAAAAAAATAAAACTTTGATGGAATTCTTATTGAGATTTTAAAAATCATCCTTAAAAATCACTATCCGTGGAAACACTTTATTGTTTATTAAAAGCTTTCCTTGATGTTTTTTTCAGTATACAATCGAAAAAAATGTCTTATTTAAACGGATTCGAACAATGTATTATGTCTGACCTTGTGTTTTGCCAAGGTGACTGCAAAAACCTGCTTAATATAAAGAGCAGGTGAGCTAAGATATACGGTATTTCTGTCATGAAATTCATTGGCTCAACCAAACAATTATCTAAAACCGTAACCAAATTATTCTGAAGGGTAGGTGGTGCTAATTTATCTGTGGATTCTTTAAATGTGGAATAACTTTTGAAAAACGAAAAGAAAACACATTTGCTCATTTAAATATAACCAATTTATTTAATAAGAGCGTGATATAGAAAAAATTGAGCTGTTACATTACACTCACACATTGAAAGGGTATTTTTAGGCTTCACTAGATCAGATTGAAAAAAGTAAGGATCGGTAAAGGTCTGTTGAAATTTTTTTTAAATATATATTTGAGTCATGGTATCAATGAGAATAACTTGACTTCCTTCAGGGAGAATTTGCAAATAGAAAAGGTTAAGTAAGCACACTAAATGTTAAAAAAAAACATAGGACACAGGAATATGAATGCCAAAGTAGCCTGCACTTGAAGGGCACCCACCTCTTGTGTAACTGCTACAAACATGAAGCCATCCCACTGAGAAGAATCCCTTACATTATCCCACATGGGAACAAACTACTTTTTCTGATTTGTTGAAGTGTTCCCTTAACAATATTAGCGATCGCTTGGAAACTAATATCACATAAATCTGAACTTTTACATATATTATTTTTTTCATGCTTCCCTCTCCTTAAAAAAACCCCCCAAAAAAAAACTTAAATTTACCTAGGCAAATAACATTTCAAAGAGTTCTACCTTCGAATGCTTCTTCATTAATATTTATCTTACGTAAATAATGTTATAAGAGTATATATCACATGTATGATATCCCACATGTCATGTTATAATAACGGTCGTCTTGGCACTAACAATTAGGGAGACATTAAGAATATTCCAGGTTGACGTTTATTTAGTTTACTTGTGTACGTCAGTTCGTGGGTTCTTAAGCCGAGCTTTCAGCATCACTTAATCAAGATTGTAAAGAATATTTTATTTTTCATCAAAATCAAAATATTCGAGTGAATAGCATTCCATTCAGGAAAATACGATAAAACGTTCAGGACTTGGAAATCTTTTCAAGAAAAATAATTTTCTTCCACTCACCTAACTTACACTACCGTAGCTTGCTGAAGAAGTAAAATTGCAATTTACTAAGGACTTAGGAGATTAAAAATAACAGAGACTTCTTCTTATAAAAGTGGGAATTTGAATGTATTTTATTAGCGAATTCAACACAAAGAAAAAAAAGTAAATGTTTAGCGGGAGACCATATCTTTTTTCTAATTAGATCAGAAATATTATAATATTATAACAATGGCTTGGCCTTTACTTTAGTAAAGTAAAAAAAGTAATATTTTATGATTTACAAATGAACCACTATGAACAATAGCATTGACGAAAGAGTAAAATAATCTATGGAAATCAATTAAATAAGGTCTAAAGGTGTAATAAAGAAAATATTTAATTTTAGAAGAACAAGATGAGTTGGAATTTTAAAATATGAATGCTATTTTTAATGAAAATGTGAAAATTGTGAAATATATTGGCTTCTTTATTATAATAAAATTATAAATTCATGGAAATTGCTAACAGCTCTGTGCTCACAGTATTTACGATGCATTTATTCAGATTTATGGTTTACTTTCTGAGAGAGAGCTTACACATAAATTATTGTAAATAATTCGCAAACTAGTTGTAAAAAATCTGTTAAGTACAAATGAATAACTCAATTTCTGAAGCTTCTCATACGCCATACAAAAAAGGATATATTCTTTAGATACCAAAGACACCCCAAGGCCAAATCTGAGAGACCATTGTCAATAATGCAGTCTAATAAGCAAAATGGTTATCATTAAAAGATTAAATTAATTTAAAATGTTAAATTACAAATTTAAGAAATCTAGTTAAACGAGTCCACAAGTTAAAACAAATAGTAAACCATTTGATTAATATTAAGTAAAGTCAAAGGCCAATCTCAGTCCTTAACAAACATCTCAAGCTGTAGGAAAAATCTAGTTTCGACCCTCATTGCGGTGTTCTTAAAGTTCATTCATAAACAGCTATATTGCTAAAACTTTAAAGGGGAAAAACCCCAGAAAGGTACATTTTAGTTCCACAGCATTCTGTTGATTTCACAAAACTAACAATAACACTCCAAAGGAAAACTCGACGAGTAAATAGCATGGCCTCAGATGATGCTAAACATCTGAAAAGACACATTTACCACTTTGGTAGAAGAAGCACGTCCGACACCACTCGCAGGTTGGACTAAGGATGGAAGTGGGCAAGGACGAGAGAGCTCATAAGTATACCTTGTAAGGAGAGTAGCTTCAAGACGGATAGCAGCAGATATCTATGTAGGACGAGGCAGGAGCACAACCTTCTTGCTCACAGACCGAAAGCTGCACTTCCCCTCGCCTTCCACCATAGCCGACTAAGGCTTGATGCTGTGTCTCTAGGAGGGTCCTCCACAGGGATATTTCATTCAGCAGGGATTGCATTCAACTGAGATGTTCCGAGTTCGTTCCCAAATATGTATAATAAACAGGAGTGTACACTTTAGGACTGGTATCCCATGCTAAACGGCCATAAATCTATAGTTATAACTTCAAAAATCTTGTATCAAAACAGATGCCATTAACGTTATAGGTACAATAAGGTATGCTACGCATAAAGTCTCCAAAATTTTTTTGTGATACAAGATAAGCCGTAACTGACATATTGCAAAAGGGTGGGGATATCTGATTCCTCTTAGTTATCCCACTCTGACTTTGAATTTGTTGAAATTCAGGCGGTACCATACAATTTTTAATTGAATGCCAAATATGTAAAACAAATTATGATTCAAAAATAAGTAGGAGAACTTTTTTTTCCTGATCAAATCCCCCTTCCAACATCCTCAGTATTACTTTCAAAGACTCAAATACTTTAAATTATTATAACTATTATTAAATGATTGTTACTGCGGCAAACTGAATGAACTTAATTGAAGAGTTGAGAAAAAAATCTAAAACTATTGATGGTTGATATATAAGATCAATGTCGCTCTTTAAACAAAAATCTAAATATTCTGCCCGTTGTCTTATCTGAATCCTGCACACATTTATTAAAACTCATATCGTAACAAGCAGATATTACATAATTCATAAATAAGAAATATATACCTTACTAAAAAATAGATAACCAAAATTTGATGGACGGAATGAAAACCCGAAACGGTAATCACTTTTTTTTTTTTTTTTTCCTTTTTAGAAACATATTACCACTCAAATATTAAATATAAAACTTTAATTGATCAATAACTGCTACAAAAAAAAAAATCATAATAACCTGTTTTCCTCTTCATCCTATTTTCGTTCTACTCCGATTTTAACAACTCTACATCGTACCATAGGAATTTCATATGGTCAGTCACACACAATAACACCCATGTAAGCATGCAAAGATAGCAAAAATGTGTAAAATTTTAAATCAAAGTGAATTCTTTATAAAGGCTTAAAGTATTAATGAAAACACTAATTAAAACACATTCATGACACTAATAAATCTAATAATAAAAGTCATGGATCCGAGGATATTTATGATAATTTTAGAGTGGTCTACATAAAAATAAACATCTTTGTGAAAAAATGTAAATAGAGAAATCTAGGCAGTGTTAATTTTCGTATGTAATTATTAAAGAGGAGAGGCCCAAGCGGTAACCAAAGTTCACTTGTATATAGGAGTAATGTTAATGAACACTTGCAGAGGAGACAAAAAACTGAAAAAAATTCGATTGTAGATTTTAATATTTTATCAATCAGCATTAAATTAAGTAACATACAAAAAATTATAAGTATTATATGAGCTTTTACAAGTTTTCTTCCTAAGATGATTCACCATTTTACTTGTATGACAAATAAATCAAGCTAGTACATTTTTCTTCCCTGACATTCCTTAATAGTGAGCGTTGTATTGCTGAATCCCCCATAAATATAGGGGGGAAGGGGGTTTTAAAAAAAAGCCCATCTATTAGAAAAGGTATGTACAAAAAAGAACATATCCTAGCCAATGCCTTTGCCTTTGATTTTTCCAGTCGGAAGAGGACAGCTGGAAGAACTGGTTTGGCATAGGCAGCGGGCCTGGCGGTCTGGTCCTCGTACTCCATGAAATTCTTGAGCTTTAACTCTAATAAAAGGGAGGCTCTAAAGTATGTTTTACTGCTGAGGACTGGGTCGGTTGTGAAAGGGAGAGAGAGCTGATAAGACCGGCTGTAAAACCCTACGAGCAGCTGAGGGGTTCGGCCCCTTCAAACGTCAGCATTTCCCCGGGGGAGGAATGGGGGACAAGAGGGGTGGGGGGGTACGTTTCTTTTACCGACGGCAATACTACTTCAGCCAATATCTGCTCCCACTGCTCCGCTGTTATTCAATTTCGCAAAGGAAAACATATTTCTTAAAGAAGCTTATTTTCATAATATTAAGAACAGTTAACAATAGAACAGCATATGTAACCCCCTTAAACTTAAACTCTTACAATAGTCTGACCTGGTAGAAAAACAATTTTCCAAATTTATTGTAATAGCCTATAATAGTTTAGGATTTCAGTTAGCTTTCGACTAATATAAAGGAAAAAAAAATTGAACTAAAGTCAAAGTGAGTTAGAAATAAAATCAAACAAATGGTCAATAGATAACTTTAAATGTCTAGAGTGCAATACGTTCAAGTATACTTCAAGTTTTGATAGAAAAAAAAGTTATAAAATATGATAATTGAAATATTATGGCTAATAATTATATTGTCCGAACAAGGCAAATTTTTCTATGAATTTCTTCCTATCCGATTTAATTTTTATGTTACTAATATCAAAGCATGTACTATTATAATGATCTCAAATATAATATATAAACATTAACTAAGAGATAAAGAGTTGAAAAATATTCGAAATTCTTTCTGAACACCCTCTTCTGAAGTATTCATCCTCATAAACCAAAATCGAATAAGGAATATACTGATTTTTATAATATAGGGATTGTTTCTTCATCTCATTACATTGTAAGAGGTCAAACACGAATACTTTTGAGAATTGGATAACATAACACGTCAGGTTCATACCATTTAAATAATTTCAAAGAGACAATGATCTTGCGACTTTTTGCGAAAACTTACATGTTTTAACAAATTATTATACAAATAAATGCCATAAATAAAATTTTCTATTAGGACATACTTTTATCAAGATAAACCTCGTCAAATATCTAAGGGAACCAACATTAAGGTAAAATTTATAGCATGATAAAAGAAAAAAAAAATTTAACACAAGATACCAAAATATATAGGTATATAAAAGATAGCCCCTTTTATACACAAAGGTCAAAGAGAAGAAAAATTAACGAAGAATAAAAATTACTTAAAAATGATACGAATTTATCTTTTTATCGTTTGTCTATCGCGAAAAATATATACATATATATAAAAAAGGAAAGATGTGTGTTAATCATCTGCGAAAGCGCATGATCAAGAGGCTAGAGGAATGCTGTAGTGAGATGATTCATGAGGTCATGGAAGACTAGTTATTTTGAATGGAATATTTAAGAAACCTCCTTGGTAAATAAGTCAGTAATGGAAGCGGCCAAGACAATGTTAAATAGTTATTAGTGGTATACTATTAACGCGGTATTGGTGTAAAGAATATAAATTAACTTCAGATTTTAGAAAGGCTAGGGCAAAGTATATACCAAGCCCCTAGAGCACTAACTCCACGAATAAAAACACAGGTATAATGAGAGTGTGGCCGGAGGGAATATATTTAAGAATGTATGTAGCCCATAAAATGACGGTAATGATTTACCTCAAGACTGACTCCATCCAAAAAAAAAAACCTTTTCGACTAAAAAGAGTTTGAGGGTTTGAAGCGAGGAAAAAAAACCCTTAACCTTGTTTCATCTTTGCTATAAAATAAATACTTACAAAAAAATATTTTTGAGAACATTTTAGGTAAATCGAAAAAAGGGTGGATTTTCTGTGAGAAGTTTACAGTAAATGGAAAGCATTATTATTCTTAGGAAGAAAAAAACAGTCATAAAATGAATATGTTATAAGTAATATTTACCGTGAATTAGAGCTATAACATTGTACTGACTTACTCACTCAGTCATCGGGTTTATCTCTAAATTATCTTTGTAAAGAGTGAACTTTGAACTTCAAAGATTTGTTTAGTTTGTCTTTAGCCACCAATAGACCAATATATTCATATATTTTTTTTCGTAAGTAGATAACGCCCTTGCCCAGATAGCAGGAGATCCAGGTTCGAGCCCTGGTTGGGACAGTTACGATTTTGTATTCCATTCCCTTGCATTAAATCGTTTACAAATAGACAATATTCCGCTGGAGAGGGAGGAACACAACGAGAGTACAAAACTAAAACAAAAAGGGAATGCAATGCAATGACGACAGCAGTATACATTAAAAACCGTGCACAAACCGGCAACAGAAGCTCGGCTTACAGCCCTAAGGCACACTTATTAATAGTAATCAAATGCTATCTACTTTCAAATGTCAGTAAATTCTTATTATTTTAAAGCTCAGAATTTTATTACAATGAACTAATACAAAATTATTATTAGACTAAAGAATAAATTAAAAATTGATTTATTTAAACAATAGGATGCTCTTTTTTTTTTTCTTTTTTTTTTTGTTTTGTATTATATGATAGAAGAAAATGAAGAAAAATCATAAGTTGCAGGAAAATCTCTTTATTAGTACACGAAATAAACTTTCAGTGCTTTTTAAGCTTCAATTAGCTAAAAATTTGAAAACACACAAAACAGTGATACGAATAGAAATTAGTCAAATGGGTCAATGCAAATATCGATAAAAAAGAAAAACAAACAAAATAAAATAAAATATATTATTGCCACCTGTTTCAATTGTTTCACTCAAAATGGTGGTTCTATGGATTGAACAGTATTAGTAAGAAGTTGCTGCACATAAAAATACTAGACTATGCAATCTCACTCAGTCATTTGAACTCAGAAAACAAGATATTCAAATAAGTTCTCAAAATAGAATTTGTTTCAACAAGCGAGTTGGTAGTCGGGGAGAAGAGCCAAACTGGCGTGCCAACCACAGGAGAGTTTTAATTTATTCCCTGTGGACTTAATATATCTACTACTAAAAAGACGTAATAAGTGGACAAACAAGGCTTAGTAATGAAATGACTTCACAGGGTAAGATTGAATCACTGCAGATGTAGAAATGTTGCGAAATGGTTTGAGAAAAATGACCTCTGCATTGAGCCCATTGGGTGAATTAAAAGAACACACGGGATCTGCAAATAAATGTAAGAATGCCTTTGCTTTTGGCGGTTAATTTGAGATTATTATTCAAGTTTATGGACAGGAATGTTTGATACATCTGCATCAATAAATAAATTAATTAATTAATCATAGCTTAAGCCTACCACGCCAACGTAAAAATTAAAACAATAGCCAGGAGAGAAAAAGTTTCGTTCCATAAGTGAAATGAGAGTAGTTCATTATTAAGCAAGGCCACTCACAGAATGAAATAAACTGGCACAACTAAATGCTACAAATCACAGCCAATGTCACAGCCGGCCCGACAGCCAGACAACACCACATCGACGAAGTCACATTAACGCTCCCCCACACAATGAACAGGCAGATGAGGAGGCAAAAACAAGGGATACTAATAGAGCTCTTATTTTCCCAAAGTTAACGAGAGGGCCTTTAAATAAAACCAAAAACTCAGACTTTAAATTAGTTTTATGGGAAAAGGGACATTAAAAAAGTCAGTTCCTCAGGAGCGGCGTGAACTCAAGATTTCCCACGATTCAATAAATCCAGGTGAGTAAATGAGTAATTTGATCCTAAAGCCTGGAAAGGAACAATAATGCCGAAACTTGGTCCCAGGACGACCGGGAACAGATAGATGGGAGAGGGGTGGTTGAGAAGCTCAATACTCCTTCATTCTTATTTTTTATCTTCCGCTTTATTTATGATCCGTTTGGTGTAAATATTAAAGAACATTAATTCATATTCAATAATTCACAAAATTAAACTACAGCATTCAGTTTTAGCGAATTATGAAGAAATGTAGAACTAGTTGTACTTATGAGTTTTTAGACCTTTACTCCGATCTTACCAACTAGACACTACAAATGACAGTCAATACGACACACACACAAACATACGTGCAAAGTATGAAAAAAAGAAAAATATTTCTCCGATAATTTTTGTCATTACTAACATATGTATATATATATA
>KZ808283.1:89156-107909 GCA_000696205.2 Oncopeltus fasciatus
AGCTATTTAAATTTTTATTAGATCTCATTAAAACTTGATGAACAATAACACTATAACTAAACTATAAACAATAACATTCCTATGTGGAGAAATATATATACTTACTCACATATTTTTTAATGTAATTATATCTTAATAAGTATGTATTATGTGTAATTATATCTTCTAACTACGAATAATAATGTCAAGGTAAATGGAAGTTTGTTTTGAAATCTTTTTGTATCCTAGAAGGAACGAGAAATTCAATTCCCTGCAAATGAAATCACGTTCCGAATTATTTCATATGGGAGAAGTTAAGAATAAATTGTGAGATATCAATTTACCTTCCCCAACTCCAATTACAACTGGATTCTATATTGGATTCGTAGTTTATGAACAAGGGTTATTGGATTTTTACATATATTAAATAACGCATAATAAATTATAAGAGCTATTCATTTTTCTTAATTGTATACAAATGAATACATTCGAATCTCACTCAAGAGATTATATGACTGTAAATTTAATCATATTATAATTTAACAATTAAAACAATATTTTAAACAAAATTACCTGAAACCCAGGAACGATTTTTTTTTTAATACAACTTGCCATTTTTTTATTTTGTCATTTTTTTTTGTCTTTTTTTTCTCATTTTTTTCAGTTCATCATTACATATGTTAATAGAATGTAATAAATAAATAAAAGTCGAAAAAAAAAATCAACTTCAATATTTGACATTGCTTGTATTATTATATTACAGGTAAATTATTATTATTCTTTGAAATATTCATACCATAAACTATTTTATTATTAGCACTAAATGCATAATGCATATTAATTAAAAGAATTATGTATCCTATGTAAACTTCATGTTATGTTGAGCCCATACATTAAATTTGAAAATAATTTTAGTTAATAGCCATTTTACATAAAATTATTAATCACAGGAATATTAGTTATATTCCGCTATTTCTTTCAAATACACAAAAAAATATTTGATTTAAAAACTAATAATGTACTCATTTACATCTCTATCTATTTTATTTTCCATATAATCTTATATTTATATTTAGAAACAAAGAAAAATGTCTCATCTGCACTTCAATGATTTTTGAACTGTCTGGAAAAATTTTATTGCAAAGACATGCAGTATGTAAATGTAGATTCTAACTATGCTTGAATAATTAGAAATATTCGGTAGTTATGTCAGTTAATTAAAAAAAAACAAGAATACTTTCCAATATGTAACTACAGATAAATAAGATGTATTGATCTGAGTTTTCACATTACCGGACTAAAATTACAGCTTCGTGTTGGCTGCTTTCATCAACAAATGTGTTAATTTTACTTCATTTAGTATATATAACGTATGCAATACAATATGTCAATAATAATTGATGAATACCTTAAATTTAAAGAATACTTTAAATGCTTTAAATAAAAGAATACTTTAAATTTAAATTATAAATTGTGAAAATACTTTAAGTTTAAATGTAAAAGAATACTTTAAATTGTAAAAGAATACTTTAAATTTAAATTGTAAAATAACACTTTAAATTTAAATTTTTAGCCTGTTTTCATAAGCTATGAAGAAATATCATTATGAGCGAGTGACATTTAGTAGAAGAAAAGAGTACCCTGTGCGACATTGATTATTTTCTTTGATAAAGCCTAGAATTCGCTGTTTTTTCGTAAAATATAATTAATATGTTAATGTGATAATATTGAACCAGTGTTCAAAAATAATTATTAAAGCAATCATTCAAGGTAGCGCATTGCACATTCATATTTCCCCTATATTTCATATCAAACGATCAGTATCATGGCGGCGTAATATCTTTACAACTTCTGCATACTCTAAACCACTATGTATCACAAAAAAAAATGGAAAAAGCTTCATAAATTTTCTCTCTTATATTTTATTACAACATATTTAATCTCACAAAAGATATATTGTTAGAGCACTCCAGAGTTATTGTATTTTTCATTATATTTACGAAGTATTAAAGAGTTTTAGGTGACGTTAATACTTCGTAAATGTAATGAACAATCAAATAGAGACCTATTTGAACGTATGGAGTCGAACAGTGGGGAACTGCTAAACCCTCAAACATCCAAAAAATTAACTAAGTACAGGAAGAATCAATCATTACTCTTTGAAAGTGTAATAAACAATAAAACAATTTTTTTTTAATTTTGTCTATAATAAATAAGACATGATAAGGAGTAATAATAATAGAATAAGGAGTAACATATAGTATTAGCAAAATTTTTTACTTGCCTCCTACACATTAAAAAAAAATGGTTCTCATATTCATGGAAGAATTGTTTGCTTAATTCTTCCCTAATTGCTGAGCACTTTCACTGTCAAATACCCTATATTTAGACCGTATCCATCAACATCCAACTTTTTATTATTGATAAAGTCTCGAACAAGAAATTCTTTCTCTAAAATAAAAGTTTCTTAGCTATNGATTTTGGCCAGGATCAGAAAAATAAAATACTCCAAAGTTGTTGGGTAATTCTTTTATTACTATTATGAGGGATAGCTCCCCTTTAGCTCTTGGCTCGGAGATATGACCATAAACCTCCCTCAGACATCTCTCCAGGCATCACAATCACAAGGCATCACGTCTCCAGGTGATTTATAAGTTAAGTTGAAACTTTGGCAATAATAAAATTATTACTCAAAAATTATGAACTATTTTTCTGATCCTGGCCGAAACCCTGACTAATTTCTCAAGTGTAGAAGAATGAATTACTACTGATTAGTACAGATCTCATGCTTACCGGCAAGCAGGAGATCCGGCTTCGAATCCCAGCTGAGGTGGTCAGATTTTGTTTTTCTATTCCCTTGCATTTATTGTATAAAATTAATGTGGGATTAACTACCACAAAAAATTACAATATTTACTCAATTAACGAGAAGGAATAGAATAAAAAATCTATCTGTCCCAGCCAGGAATCGAACCTGGATCTCCTGCTATCCGGGCCGATGCATTTACCAGTTATTCTACCAGGACGCGCAACAATATTTACTACTGATTAGTAATTTACTCAAGCATGCATGTGTCTCTTTGTGAAATATTGAATGGACATTCTCTCTGTAGTGCACCAAGTCATCAGACTATTTTTTACTACGAAAATAACTATCATTTTTTTGAGAGAATGTTAAATAAAAACTCGTAATTAGTCATATATAATGGTTTAATTTAGTGTAGTAAAATCTCCAGATAGTTAACGACCTTGGTTTTTGCAAAATCCGCTCTTCGGGATTATGATGCATACATATTCATAGGCAGTACTATAGATTGACCTTCTGTGGATCATGTATAAGATTACTTATATAACATATATTTGAAAAAGCCTTGGTCCTGTATTCCTGAGAATGAGGGGATGATACTAGCAACCCATAGGACAAAGAGATATTTCTCCCCCGTCTGCCTCTGAGCTGTACAAGTAGCAGTGGAGGCTGTAAAATGTCCATGGAGAGAAGAGCACATCTGATGAGGCCTGGCAGCCGCTCTGATGCAGGGAATATGATTTCACCGTCTGCTAAGGCCTATTACATCTCCCCACTCCCAGGCCTCAGGACCAATTCATGTCTCTCCTGATTCTTCTGTTCTTTCTATCTCTTCTTCTTTTCTCATTGCTTCTTCCTCCATGATTTTTTTTTTTTTTTTTACTCTTTCCATAAGCTATGGAGAAATATCATTATGGGCCAGTGACATTTAGTAGAAGAAAATAGTACCCTGTGCAACATTGATTACTTTTTATAATAAAATAAAGAATTCGCTGGGTTTTTTTTTGTTGTGAAATTTAATTAATTTGTTAATGTGATAATATTGAACCGTAAACAGCATTGAATAGTAAAAGAATACTTTAAACTTAAATTTATATTGTAAAAGAATACTTTAAATTGTAAAAGAAGACTTTAAATACCTTGAAGAATACTTAAAATTTAAAAGAATACTTTAAAAAAATACCTTAAATTTAAAGAATACTTTAAATGCTTTAAATAAAAGAATACTTTAAATTTAAATTATAAATTGTGAAAATACTTTAAGTTTAAATGTAAAAGAATACTTTAAATTGTAAAAGAATACTTTAAATTTAAATTGTAAAATAACACTTTAAATTTAAATTTTTAGCCTGTTTTCATAAGCTATGAAGAAATATCATTATGAGCGAGTGACATTTAGTAGAAGAAAAGAGTACCCTGTGCGACATTGATTATTTTCTTTGATAAAGCTTAGAATTCGCTGTTTTTTTGTAAAATATAATTAATATGTTAATGTGATAATATTGAACCAGTGTTCAAAAATAATTATTAAAGCAATCATTCAAGGTAGCGCATTGCACATTCATATTTCCCCTATATTTCATATCAAACGATCAGTATCATGGCGGCGTAATATCTTTACAACTTCTGCATACTCTAAACCACTATGTATCACAAAAAAAAATGGAAAAAGCTTCATAAATTTTCTCTCTTATATTTTATTACAACATATTTAATCTCACAAAAGATATATTGTTAGAGCACTCCAGAGTTATTGTATTTTTCATTATATTTACGAAGTATTAAAGAGTTTTATGTGACGTTCATACTTCGTAAATGTAATGAACAATCAAATAGAGATTTATTTGAACGTATGGAGTCGAACAGTGGGGAACTGCTAAACCCTCAAACATCCAAAAAATTAACTAAGTACAGGAAGAATCAATCATTACTCTTTGAAAGTGTAATAAACAATAAAACAATTTTTTTTTAATTTTGTCTATAATAAATAAGACATGATAAGGAGTAATAATAATAGAATAAGGAGTAACATATAGTATTAGCAAAATTTTTTACTTGCCTCCTACACATTAAAAAAAAATGGTTCTCATATTCATGGAAGAATTGTTTGCTTAATTCTTCCCTAATTGCTGAGCACTTTCACTGACAAATACCCTATCTTTAGACCGTATCCATCAACATCCAACTTTTTATTATTGATAAAGTCTCGAACAAGAAATTCTTTCTCTAAAATAAAAGTTTCTTAGCTATATCGGTATTTATTTATTTATTTATACTATTATTGTACCAGGGAGGAATCAGACGGAATGTACTCGACAACTTTACATTTTTAAATATATTCTTTGATATACATTTTCGATTTTTTTTAACATCAGCGTTAAAACTTTACCTTTTATAGCTATGATTATCCACAGATATTTTCGTAACACTAGTAGTAACGAAGTTACCACTTTTGTAAATTTTGTTCTTTCCCTGAACGTTAAACTAATTTTCAACAAAGTCCCTAGCCTCACATTTAAGGGGAACGAAGTATTTTAATTAACTTATATAAATATTAATTTAGTTGTAGTGTATTATCCCACGTAAATTTTAAACAATTAATACTAAGGAATTATCTAGCTCTCCCGGTGGTGCAATGGTTAGCATACCGGCCCGGAAAGCAGGAGATCCAGGTTCGAGTCCTGGCTGGGACAGATAGATTTTTCATTCTATTACCTCACATTATTTTATTTAACCTTCCTCAGTCAGACATGTAGATGTTTTATTACTTAATTTTTTCAGACTATATGTTTTATATTTTTTTAAAAACCATTTTGGACAAGTTTCAAAGAATATCGTCATTTTCAATTTTTCTCTGGAGTCAACACAGCTGTAACATATGTCAATGGGCGATTCCCTGTAACAACTATTACGCACAGCATATCAGCAGGTCAGCATGTTGCAGCCATGACTTATGTCGGCTAATAATTGAAATAATTATTGTAATAATAATTGTGCAGCTGTCAATTCCTCAAGTGGCATTCACTAGTGCAAGTGCTTTGAGAGTGGATTCCGCACGCGTCAACAGAGCCACTAACTCCGCCAATTAAATTTCATCATTTTCCGATTACTTGAGTATTCCGAAAGGCCTTGCCGGTAAGGTCGTCTGATCATAGAATTTATAGAGCGATGAATTGAATTCAGTGGATAATAACTCCAGTGAAGCACAATTTGTGTCAATAAAATCAGCAATAAATACTATTAAATAGTTGTGTTCCGATTTAAAAACAAAGAAGAAATTTGTTTATTTTTCATTTGCTAAACTTTCTTGAGGAAAAAGACAAATTAAATATAGTTTTTTATTTTTTTTTCCAAACTCTCTTATAAGCTTTGTCTGAAGAAGTTTTAGTGGGTTTTTTAAAGCAAATCAAGCTATCATCATAACAGGATTATGATGTAACATCCCCTTAAAATTGTAATATATTTATTTATATCATTGTATGTTTCTTAACGCTCTATCATCCCAAATTGATGAATTAACTAAATATACCGTATAGAAAATTTTATCATTTTGGGAATCACAGTTTTCTAAAATAACTAGATAATATTAATAGCTGGATTTTAGTTGGGAAATAAGTGGTTTAGAGAAAGACTAATCAAACATTTTTTTTAATATATATATTTGTGATTAATACAGAATAAGTGTAAAATTTATTGTCCTTTATTTTTTTAAATATAGAAATAAAATTCGGTGTTATTTAACGTTTTAAATAAGGTAGAAGAGGGACTAAGGAACTCTTTAGAAGAAGAAGAAATCGTTAATATCGGGATTCAATAAAAAATATATTGAATATAATAGGTGTGAAATTACATAATGTAACTGGAGAGGTGAGAAGCTTATATTTTCTACTCTTCCCTCCTGATCGTCATATAAATAAACGTATTTTTATTTATATGTCCTACTCATTGCCTTTGGGTAATTAGACATTTACACCTGTTTGTGCCTTTTCTACTTGAAGCAACTAATGTGGGAAATCGTAAGAAACATATATACTGCCTAGTGAATATCTATTGCTCGGGTTTCGCAATCCACGCGCTGCGGGTTCAAATCCCCCACAGGGCAAGCTTTTATTTATGAACGAAAGCTTGTCAAGAGCCACGGGTGTTTAGAATGGGGAATTTATTTATTCTGCCCGTCATCAAAACTACAAGATGTTAAATAACAGAATGTAATAAATAAAGATTTATTTATTTAAAAAAAAAAAAAAAAAAGAATGGGGTGGTGTCATATGCTGAGGTTATCTTTGATTTTAATCATATTTCATACAATAAAACAACTTCCAACAAGTATCAAACCTTTTAAGCTTAACAATTACTCACTGTACTATATATTATATAGTAAACGAGGATTAAGTAAAGAGTAAGGAATGTCACGATGTAGAAGTCAACCTCAACTAGTGGCAAACAATGAAGTTACTCAATTACACATTACATGGCAAAGGATTGACATTGACACTTTTGATCTTAGCATCGAGCACTGGGAGTACATTTCTCAAAGGTTGGACCATTTCGACGGAACCTTTTTCTTATGTAAATTGGCTAAGAAACTTTCAATGCATTAGATGACATGTAGATTGCCCCTGCTTCCATGGTAGGTTGAAAGGGAAGTTGAACACTATTAAAAAAAAAAAAAAGTTCTATTGGATATGTCAATAGACCTATGGAGTCGGCTCAATTACCCTATCCGAAGCAAGAAAGAAGTGAGGGATGCATTAGATGACATGTAGATTGCCCCTGCTTCCATGGTAGGTTGAAAGGGAGGTTGAACACTATTAAAAAAAAAAAAAATTCTATTGGATATGTCAATACACTTATGGAGTCGGCTCAATTACCCTATCCGAAGCAGGAAAGAAGTGAGGGATGCATTAGATGACATGTAGATTGGCCCTGCTTCCATGGTAGGTTGAAAGGGAGGTTGAACACTATTAAAAAAAAAAAAAGTTCTATTGGATATGTCAATAGACCTATGGAGTGGGCTCAATTACCCTATCCGAAGCAGGAAAGAAGTGAGGGATGCATTAGATGACATGTAGATTGCCCCTGCTTCCTTGGTACTAATAGGTTGAAAGGGAGGTTGAACACTATTAAAAAAAAAAATTCTATTGGATATGTCAATACACCTATGAAGTCGGCTCAATTACCCCATCCGAAGCAGGAAAGAAGTGAGGGATGCATTAGATGACATGTAGATTACCCCTGCTTCCATGGTAGGTTGAAAGGGAGGTTGAACACTATTAAAAAAAAAAAAATTCTATTGGATATGTCAATAGACCTATGGAGTCGGCTTAATTACCCCATCCGAAGCATGAAAGAAGTGAGGGATGCAGGTTGCACGGGGTCTTGCAAGTTGCAGGGTATGAGTGAGATAATTGCACAACAGCCTGTTCGCTAAGTGCCCCCGCTGGCGGAAGTGCTTTGAGAGTCGGCTTCCTCCTGCTTCAACTGAACAACCAACTTACCGCCAGGAATTAGATTTCCTCACTTTACGAACACTTTACAAATTCCCGTCGCTTCGTTACGCCCCCCTCCCCCGTAGATTAGGAAATTTCTTACGCTGGGGAAGATTAAATGGACTTATTCCAGTACTTATTCCTGGGGAACGACTCAATGCGCTTGTAACAATTGCTGACAGTCCGTCAACATGGCGTATTTTTCGTGTCAATTGATTCCATTAATAATGGTATAATTGCCAAGTTGGGAGTAGCGGCCAATGTGGAAAGTAAAGCGCCAATTGATTTATTTGTATCGTAAGTTAAGAGAATATAGAATGATAAAATATTGTGTTAGTTTTAAATAATTAATGCGGGGGAATAGAATAAAAAAATCTATCTGTCCCAGCCAGGACTCGAACCTGGATCTCCTGCTTGCCGGGCCGGAATGTTTCCATTACACAACCGAGACGGGCGAGTCCTGGCTAGGACAGATAGATTTTTTTTATTCTATTCCCTGGCATTAATTATTTACTTGTATGAGATAATAAACCACAACTAAATTAATATTTATAGTGTTAGTGTGTCGTAAATATTACTCTCTTGTCAAAATAGAGCAAATGTATAAGCAGCGAAATATAGTTACATACATACATACATGCAAAAAAAAAATATAAATAATTAATGCGAGGGAATAGAATATAAAATCTATGTCTCAGCTATGGTTCGAACATATACTCCTGCTATACGGGCGGGCCGGTATGCTACCGATTGCACCACAGGAAGAGCCAGATAACTTATTTAACTTCCAGCACACTAGCGAGAGTCTAAGCCTCCGAGAAAGACAAATACATACATACAAATATATCGTCTTATGCTCGAAGGAGCTGACATTGTCTAGCTGTTTATCAATAGCTTGCATCACAGATATCAAGGCCTCCATATCGATTGCACTAACTCGTTTGAATCGAAGTGTAATGTCTAAAAGATAGATGCCAATTTTCGAATAAGCATTATTAGTGCAAGTTTTCTAAAAATCCTTGACACATTTCTGAAATTCTTAAGAAAGTACATATGAGAAATACCACATAGGACGGAAAGACCAGATGCATTTCTGTACCTATTTAAGAGGGGCTAGAACCCCTTGAAGTTTATCATGATATGAAAAGGAGAAAAAATTCAAAATGCAACTGGAAATCATAGTAGTCATGGGTGTAATCGGGTCAGACTGGCTCAGGTCATGCTCGTGTCTCCCCACATTTAGTGACGACAGGTTTTCCCCGACACAGTCCTCCCTATTTCAAGTTATCTGATTCCAGGGGGAACAATGGGTCGAGAGGGGTGGGAAGCGAGGTGGGGCAAATGGAGGGGAAGTAGGAATAATACCTGTCAAGGAGGAGGGATGGGAAGGAAATACGATTATTTAGAAATATATATAGAAAATGCGCATGTTTCTCTAGCGAAATTCCTGGGAATATTCTTTTCTCTGTCAGAAACCGGCCTATGACATTTTCCTTATCAACTTGCTCTACATTCCGCCCATGCACGATGCCACAAACAATGCATCAGTAAATGCTCTGGACTGTACATCACCTATGTCAGTGCTCTAATACAGACTTGCAGTCCTTATCAAGAGTTTTTTTTATTCATTAAAATTAATATTTAAACATATTGTTAGGGGCGCCAGGGGATCCGTACGGGTCTCGCAATCCTGACGCCGCGGGTTCAAATCCCGCCCAGGTCAATCTTTTATTTATAATGTAGAAGCTTGTCCTGAGCCATGGGTGTTTAAAATAGGGTGGCAACCTGTAGATAGCACCTTCTTCCATGACCCTAAGTGGTTGAATGGAAGGCTAACACGCAAAAAAAAAAAATATTGTTATGAGCTACCTATCAATAATAATTTAGAACAAATATAAATTAAAGTTAATATATTATTTTAAAAAAATTATACCTACTAATTACAGCTAAAAATCGAATTCACTACCCTTATTAACTAATTAATTAATAACGAAACAGAAAATATAAATTTTCCTACAGCTAATTAATAAATATGTAAATGAGTTAAATGTGCTTATTTACAAAGAGGACTCGGAACACTTTTTAATTACTGTCAATAAAAAATTCACTGTTAACGAGACTGCAGAGACTACGACCAGCCAGACGCTCTGAGACGCGAACTGGCTCGGAAACTGACACTGAGTAACACTAACTTAAGCTTGGAGGCGTAGAAGAATCTAATAGCGATTCCTAAATAACCCTAATTCCCTCTTCTGAAGATAGGAATCAGATGGCATCCTTCAATTTGCTCCTTCCAGTACAGGTCTGGAACTCTCGTAACATGCTTCCCTACTATTCCCTACTATTTAACTACTTGAATACGTCCAAAAGGTATACTGACTATAAATCTTAGGTTTAGGAAGTTCCTATTGACATTATTATTATCATTATCAGTATTAACCCTCCTATGGGTATTATAAGGTAAATAAAACATCTCTAAGATAAACCATACATACTTTCTGCTCCTACCTGTAAAATACCAATATAGAATTTTTGCTTATTTCATATGTGACTAATGATTTGAAATCAATACATGCTTCTAGTTTTTATTCGCACTTATAAATAGAAATACACCAATGAAATTTAATGTTATTTGAATCTAAACCTGTGGTTATGCTTTCAATAAATAATAACCCTTATAAGTTAGGAACCAAAAAAGCAAGTAGTATGTTAAGTAAGTTCACAGAAAAGGAAAATTTCGGTAAAGAAGCTACTACATTTATTTATAATTATTATTTACAAATATATAAATATTACTTAATAATGTTAAATTGAAAACTATTGCAATAATATAATTAAATAGTATTTAATTTGCATTACAATAAGTAAAATAATTGTAAAATAGCAAAAAACTAATAATATGATACTTAGGTTAAATTGCAGAGCATTCATATTTTAATTAATTTTATATCAAATAATGGGTACATAAAAATTATGCCCTACAATAATTTAAAGTAAACAAAAATTAATATGGTTCTTTAGGTATGCAACTTCTTTCGAAATGAGTCCATTTATATCAATTTAATGAAAAACGAAATAAATAAATGCTTCTGCTATCAAGAAATTCTCTATAATTTCATTACATCAAATGAGTAATTGTATGCTATGTACTATAAGCACTTATACATATTCTAAAGATATAATGAAATTCGTGAGTTAGACGTCCACATTTACAAATAAAATTAGCTATTTAAATTTTTATTAGATCTCATTAAAACTTGATGAACAATAACACTATAACTAAACTATAAACAATAACATTCCTATGTGGAGAAATATATATACTTACTCACATATTTTTTAATGTAATTATATCTTAATAAGTATGTATTATGTGTAATTATATCTTCTAACTACGAATAATAATGTCAAGGTAAATGGAAGTTTGTTTTGAAATCTTTTTGTATCCTAGAAGGAACGAGAAATTCAATTCCCTGCAAATGAAATCACGTTCCGAATTATTTCATATGGGAGAAGTTAAGAATAAATTGTGAGATATCAATTTACCTTCCCCAACTCCAATTACATTGGATTCGTAGTTTATGAACAAGGGTTATTGGATTTTTACATATATTAAATAACGCATAATAAATTATAAGAGCTATTCATTTCTCTTAATTGTATACAAATGAATACATTCGAATCTCACGAAAGAGATTATATGACTGTAAATTTAATCATATTATAATTTAACAATTAAAACAATATTTTAAACAAAATTACCTGAAACCCAGGAACGATTTTTTTTTTAATACAACTTGCCATTTTTTTATTTTGTCATTTTTTTTTGTCTTTTTTTTCTCATTTTTTTCAGTTCATCATCACATATGTTAATAGAATGTAATAAATAAATAAAAGTCGAAAAAAAAAATCAACTTCAATATTTGACATTGCTTGTATTATTATATTACAGGTAAATTATTATTATTCTTTGAAATATTCATACCATAAACTATTTTATTATTAGCACTAAATGCATAATGCATATTAATCAAAAGAATTATGTCTCCTATGTAAACTTCATGTTATGTTGTGCCCATACATTAAATTTGAAAATAATTTTAGTTAACAGCCATATTACATAAAATAATTATTCACAGGAATATTAGTTATATTTCGCTACTTCTTTCAAATAGACAAAAAAATATTTGAATGAAAAATTACTAATGTACTCATTTACATCTCTATCCATTTTATTTTCCATAAACTAATGTTATATTTATATTTAGAAACAAAGAAAAAATGTCTCATCTGCACTTCAATGGTTTTTGAACTGTCTGGACAAATTTTATTGCAAAGACATGCAGTATGTAAATGTAGATTCTAACTATGCTTGAATAATTAGAAATATTCGGTAGTTATGTCAGTTAATTAAAAAAAAAACAAGAATACTTTCCAATATGTAACAACAGATAAATAAGATGTATAGATCTGAGTCTTCACATTACCGGACTAAAATTACAGCTTCGTGTTGGCTGCTTTCATCAACAAATGTCTTAATTTTACTTCATTTAGTATATATAACGTATGCAATACAATATGTCAATAATAATTGATGATAATAAGTTCTCAATGGGAAATTATCATACGACAGCTGAAATGAATTACAGTTAAATTTTAATTAATCTGCACTGAAAATTCGTTGATATTACCGGTATTGTTATTATGTATATCATTTATGTTTTATAACAGTTTTACGAGAGGTTTTGTTATAGAATTCTCAAGTAACAATCAGTTTTAAAACTTCACTGTATACTTTAACAATACAAATACAAATGCAGTGTACCATTTTCCTTTCACAAGGTGTTAGATGAGTTTATTAATAGTACAAAGGGGAAATAGGAAGACAAGATTAAAAATCGATCATATTAAATAATCGAAAAATTACATAACATAATTCTTCGTTCTCTAAAGTATGTCAAGATAAGTTTTCCGAAAAGAACATATTAAGGATGTTATTTAAGAATTGTATTGTATTGGGGAAATGTACGAAATCTATCCTGTATCAATCACAATTTTTACAATCAGCCTAATTCCTTCTTAGGGAGCCTTAATTACTTCTTTAAAGTATTCAGATTTACATTTTTTTTTTTTTTTTAAACTATGTTTATGTAAGTATTTGATGGATTTTTAAAAACATTTTCATTAGTGTGCTTTGACGACTTTTTCCTAAATTATATTAATAGACTTTTCTTTATGCATATTTATACAATCCTAAACGTTATTAGCCTGATTAATTAAATTTAAACTAAGGAAAATTTACAATCCCAGCCCCTTTAAATTTCTAAAATATTAATAAAACACGAAGAAAAAGATATTTAAATATTCAAAAAGGAGAGTTTTTTGACCGTAGATATTATTATTAGATGATTTCAGTTGGGATTCGGTCAAGGTAGATCCAAAAAAAATACAAATTTAAAAAAAGTGTATTTTTTAAAAAAGATTATCTGCAAACGTCTCGGCTTACATTGAAGACATCTTCAGGGCTGTAGAAATACAATGTCATGAGAATACAATAATAATTCACAATATTATAATACAGAATTACCATAATGTAATGTGATATCAAAAGTATGAATGTAGAAAGTTATGTAAGATAATTTAAAAAAAAAAATGTATACAACAACTTATTAAAAAATAATTGAATAACATTAAAACAGTAATTTACCACACCTGCCTATCATGAAGACGAGAGAGGATGTTCATGAGAGGATATTTTTTTGGATCTACCTTGACCGAATCCCAACTAAAATCATCTAATGATATTTAAATATATTTTGTTTGTATTATATTTTAATGAAATCCATGCTATTTTTGAGAGGATGTTCGACGGGAATATATTAGCTTCTTGTGATATTTCGGGGCCTTGAAGTCGGTCCTGGCTCACAGAATCCTAGGAGTGAAAGATTTATATCCTGGTAATATCGGCCCTTTATACAAGCTTCCCTGTATGAGATAGTAAATCTAGCGATCTGCCTCGCATCCTTCAATTTCTTGTTTTTTTGTGTGTGTTTTTTTTCTCTTTCCATTCATTCCATTCTCTATTTTGTATCTATTTTCTTACTAAGGCTGACTTTGCTCTATATTCTTGCTTTATTTTTTTAATATAAACATATATTGGGTAATTCAAACAAAAGTATGTCAATTATTTTAGTTATTGTAAATAAAAAATATGGAATGCTATAACCACCCATTCAGCCTTTGATGTTACACTGTCTTATATATTTTACTTATTTGAATATTTTTTTATAGAACATAATAGGTGTAAAATTATTTCGTTGGTGAGTTAGGCTCCTTAAAAAACAACGTGTAAAAAACAATAAACAATTAATGAGAGGGAATAGAATAAAAAATCTAACTGTCCCAGCCAGGAATCGAACCTGGATCTCCTGCTATCCGGGCCGGTGCACTTGCCAATTGTGCTACCAGGACTGGCAAGTGCACCGGCCCGGATAGCAGGAGATCCAGGTTCGATTCCTGGCTGGGACAGTTAGATTTTTTATTCTATTCCCTCTCATTAATTGTTTAAAATTTACGTGGGATAAAAAACCACAACTAACTAAAATATTTGTAAAAAACAATTTTCAGTATTTACGCTCTAAAACAATTTTATTTTCTATTAAAAAAAAATTTAAAAAAAGCTTTAATAAGAACGAAATAAACTTATATAAATGTAGTTTTTCAGCCTTCTTTCTGGCTATTCTAGAGTTGCCTTTCCTTTTACATTCATACCTCTCACTTACATTCTTAAACTTACACTCATTACTCTCTTTGGATTGTAAAGTTCTATTTGTTTATTGTTCTCCATCCTTCATGAGACAAGGGAAATTTGTTTATTTTTCCCAGATCCTCCATGACTGACTTACCCACGGTTGGCCTAAGAGGTTACATAGGCTTGGTCTCTCAAGGGCCGTTGTAGAGTTAGTCTCCATTACATAAAATGAAAATTTATTTGACATTTGAAGGCTATTTCTGTCTTGAGAGTAAATGGACCAGAGTTATATGCATTACGTGAGTTAATTTAAGACAGTGGAACACTTGATTAACCGGAAGTGTAGATAGTAATAAATGCTAAACAGAAAATAAAGAAATTTATTTAAAGCTTCAATAAAGAAAAATAATATAGATATATATTTGTTGCAATAGCTAAAAATAATTTTTTGTTTTATATTTATAATAATTTGGAAAGCTCATAATATAACAAATACAAACATATTAATTATGGTTTTCAGTGATCATATTTTATATATCACGATTTAAAAAAAAGTGCAAATATTTCAGAGAAGTAATTGTTTATGTACTAAATATAATAAAATTAAAATGTTCGTATAAAGCAAATTCTGTTTTATGTAAACTTACAATACAATGCATAATTTACATCGAGGAAAAAACATTTTATTCAAAAAACAAACCTTTTAGTTGCTGGTCGAGAACCATTTACACTTCAATATAAATTATTATTTATTCATTACAAAGTTTCCATGCTTCAACTACTCACTCGAAGGAGAATATATATATTCATATTTGTTTTTTAAATGTGTTTCTTTATTTTTTTAATATTTCTTTTTGGCAGATTTAAAATTTATTCAAAGGTGGTGGACTTCCACTAAAATATAATAACTAAAGGGATAGGCAAAGAAACAGTCTTAATGAAACAAACAACTGTTTTCATTAAGCATTAAAAAGAAAATTCAAAACTTAAGCGATGTAAAATGTTACCTTCAATATTACTCTTTAAATATAATATTTAAATACATTGTAAAATTACAATTGACTTGTCTTCTTTTTTTTATAACGCCAAAAATAAAGAATTCCATTTCCAGTATTCGTCTTAACAACCCCCATTCATCTTGTTCAATGTCAGCAAATAGTACTCATCCAAAGATTTGCATGATAAAATTTCAATAACTTTTTTTGTATACTTTACTTCAAAGCATACATTCGTATGTATTTTTTTTTATGATGTATATCACAGATGTATATTTACGATAAACATATTCCCCATCCCTTATGCATCTCCTTGTTCGCGTATAGACAGCCTTAAAGAGCTTACTTTTTTTCCTCGTTATCCATCTTGACTAAATAGATTAAAGTAGCCAAAAATTTTTATCTTTAATGAAACTTGGAAAATCTGCTTACCTTGCACACATCCTGAAGAGGTACTCAAACTCATTATTAGAAGAAAAAGATAGGTTTTCATGATCTCACACTAAACGGAAAGCAGTGCCATGATTGCAAGCATAAAATTCCTTATCTCATTATACATTTAAATTACTCCGGAGCTGTAAAGTCTTGGTACGCCTGAGGGGGGAATAAATTTCCCCCGGCACTTATTAGAAAATTCTAAATGCTGATTAAATTTACAAGTTTCTTCTTATTGCATAATATACTTATCAAGTGAATTGTGTACAACTTACCTGACTACAGTCAACTGGGGGGTCAGTCCAGACGGCTGACATTCTACAAAGTTCTTAATTTGATTCAAACCTCCGAGATCTTCATTTAGGTAACGACCTTTATTCTTCTACAGCTCTTTAAATTGCTTCTAGTATTGTTTTTTATTATTTACTAAGAAAAAATGCATTACACAACAGCTTAAGCTAAGTACATTTATATGAATGTAAACAATAATATGATTTAGCGTGCCGGAAAGAGCAACATAGGTGAGACTACTAAGGCTGACTTTGGACTGTACAAGGGGAAAGAGCGGAAGAAGCACAACCGAGTTACATTCTTAAATTTCTTCTTTATTGTGCGTTTTTCTTAAAAAAGTTAACTAATATATTCTTTATAATATTCTTATAACCCTCCTAATATCGTAGTTACCTATCAATGTTCGATTTGATCTGAAAAACACTCTCTCCCTCGTTTAACTAATTGAAATACAAATTACGAGAAAAATTATTTTTTCGAATCCCTTTGTGCATTATGAATGATATGGAAAGGATGATTGGGAATAGTGTAAGGAAGTATGGTTTTTGGAAAAGAATAAATATCCCTACTACGATCATACCTTCTATTATCCGTCTCCATTGGTTTCTGCAAACCATCTTCTGTTGGCGAGCGCTTTCGGACATTGTCCATCCTCGTGACCGAATACATGTGTTAACTGTCACTGTCAGTATTCAACTCCTACATATTCTATATTCATTGGTAGGCATAATAACCCTTTAGATTATTTATCCTTACTACAATATTTAGATAGATAAAGGCTTACTTTTACACCCCTATATGAAGCATATTTCTGAAAATAAATTGAAGAAGGGGCTGACGGTTCTACACGGACGTGAAACTTCACATGGAGTATTCGGGCTACTGTTGCATGCTTGAGCGGTTTAACAAATATGAGTAAATGGAAAGTTAAAATAAATAAACAATATATTTTCAACAAATGTCAAAAATGATGTTTCATTCTTGTTATAAATTAATTTCTAAGTTTCAATAATTTTAATTAATAAGTTCTTCTTAGCAATATTATTCAATTATAAAAAATTCCGTACTTTATTAAAATAATTAGATGCAATATTTTGGAATAAGCCCATAAAAAATAAACACATCCAGCGCAAATAGCATCTGATTAAAAAAAAAAAAATTGTAGGTTCCTCTTCGCTAACGCAGGAAGTAGCAAGAAGAAATCTATGTCAACTCATCTTCATGACAATGCATGCCATCGTAAATGGACGGGAGGCCCAGAGAGTGATAATGATTGACAAAATACATGCTAAAAACATCGCTTCAAAACTCTACTTAGCTAACATTGATTCCATTTCCCAAAGTACAAATCATTATAGTGTATATTACTTTTTTTTAAATACGAAAACCACATAAAGTACATATATGCTTTTCTACAGCAAATAGAAAGATCTACCAGCAACCTTAATCTACTTATTTAATTTTAATTAAAATATACTTTTTTATCATTCCTTGTTATATAATTATATTTAATCTTGCCTTAAATTAGCTTAGTTTCCCCAGCTGTTACTAAGATGAGATTTATCACTTAATCCGATTGCATTAGGTTCGGATCTTTGCAGAAGTAATACCACCTTCTATGAGTTATTATGATAAATCCCTTTTCATCATGCTACAGACTAACAGCTTGTTTACATTTGTATCTTTATATAAGTAATAAATGCTAAACAGAAAATAAAGAAATTTATTTAAAGCTTCAATAAAGAAAAATAATATAGATATATATTTGTTGCAATAGCTAAAAATAATTTTTTGTTTTATATTTATAATAATTTGGAAAGCTCATAATATAACAAATACAAACATATTAATTATGGTTTGCAGTGATCATATTTTATATAATATCACGATGTAAAATAAAAGTGTAAACATTTCAGAGAAGTAATTGCTAATATACTAAATATAATAAAATTAAAATGTTCGTATAAAGCAAATTCTGTTTTATGTAAACTTACAATACAATGCATA
>KZ808283.1:137670-164726 GCA_000696205.2 Oncopeltus fasciatus
TTTCCTTTTCTCTCTCTCTATATTATATATTATTTAATATTATCTGTTATTATTTTACTACTTTTTTAAATTGTATTTTTTTGGATCTACCTTGACCGAACCCCAACAAAAAAAACATTTACTAATAATATCCATTTGATTGTAATATATTGTTTCTTCATGTACCATGTCTAGTAGAAGATCTCACATTTTAAATGAAAAAAACATGCCTTCGTGCATTATAAATTCCTACTAGCTGGGACATATAATGCATGAGTAAGCAATACATATGCCTATATATGTATGATTTTATTTTCTACTAATTAACATAACGATTATATCTCTGTCAAATTATAGATCCATAACTACGTGAGACAATAGGAATGGAATTCACTTTCGCACTAAATTTTTACTCATCATTGCTAATATTTTAAAACAATATCAAAACCTTTTATGAATATTTACTAAATTTTATTTTTAAAATAGACATTTAAATTAACGGGTATGCTAATTTTATTTTTATTTTTGGTGAGTCAGTTAATGAGATAGTATTATATCTATCCATTGTGTTATGTGTTTTTCGGGTTTTATATACTTGTAGAGCTTGAATCCTTGTTTGCTAGTTTGCGAATTTTGCATGGCTGCTTCACAAACAAATGACTAAACATACTCACTTCATCATGCATCGATTATTACAAATTAACCTTCATCCATCATCACTTAGACTCAAACGAATATGGCCCCTCGTGAACATAAGATTCCATTTAATATTAGAATGGTGTTATTGGACACTATCTCTCCTCATATGTGACTTCATTATTTGTTAATTTTACTTACAATGAAATCAAATTATCAAATATTCTCCTTTGCAAACTGGAATAAATAAATATGATATAAAAAATTTAAAAATTAAAATAAATAAATAAAACAATTTGTCGGTTCACAAGCTTTACGACCATCATGTACTCTGGTAGAAAACTTTTGTAGTTAATAGTTCAAAAAAAAAAAAGATATCAAGACACCAACTTAGGACCTTTGGCATAGCCACTACTCCATGGGAACGGCAAACATATATTCATGTGTGTTACCTAATATATTGCTATAAATGTTATGTAATAAATTAGATTTTTACATCACAAGAGATCATATTTATTTTCCCAAGGTTCTACTAAGATTTACTTATGTTTAGTCTATATACTTTACATTACACCTATGCTTTTCCGTAACATTTCCCATTCATACTCTCACTGCTTGTGCTGAGATTCACTGACAACACACAGGCTGGCAAAGATGTCCTCGGAAGGTCGATAATGGTAATTATCCACCAACCATTGGATTGGTTTAATTATTCATCAGCATACTATCATATCGATCCGGCTTCAATTGGCTAATCAAGCGTCGAAACACCCTGTTTATTCCACAGACTGTATCTATAGGCCCATAAGCAACCATTAATTAAGGCAATAATAGCTTTGAAATATTAACAAAACCCAACTAACGAGTAAATAATTCCGAAATTAATCGACACATATTAAAATAATTACAGTTTTTTAAAGAATACAACTTAAAATTACAGATTGAAGAACATATGATTTCTCAGGAAATCAAATAATTTATTTCACTATCCAGTAAGTAAAGTTCATGATTAATAGGATAACCAAAAAGCCAATATTATCAATTAAATTGCCTTTATTTGCAAAGCGTATTAAGTGTTATAGACCTGATCCTGGCAATTTTTTTTTTTTTTTTTTTTTTTTTATAAAAGCTGGAGGCCCAAAATTGGAATTGAAAATACAATTATAATAATATCTAAACAAGATGGATTATTTATTATGTAATAGACAAAATAACCATAAATTTTAATTTACCGGCCTAGAAGCTAAAATATTTTTTTTCTTAATAAAACTTTCCATTTCGTATTTAAATGTGAAATAAAAATTAAACTCTGTTATTGATCGAATTCGTACCACTTGGAATGGAGACAATTTGTCTGCTTATTTTCAATGTCAATTCTTGAAAAGAATGTTTAGTTTATTTTTTTCTCGGGCCGTGAAACTGGACCTAGATTTATGAAGAGAGGATTATCAGGAATTTGGTCTTGGTAGTTGAACTTTTTGGTTACAAATTAGATTTAAATATTCAACTACCAAGACTGAATTCCTAATAATCTCTGGTCACAAAACTTGACTTTTAACAAATTTATCTCCAAATTGAACCTAGATTTGTTTATTGACAATATATATATATATNCAGGGGCAGATAATGGGCATTATAGGTTTCCCGAATTTCTCCAAATTAAATAGATATATATATGTATTTACCGTTTCTTCTTTCGAATTGGACCGTGTCAAATTGTTGATTGTTGCCGAGCTTTTGCACATCATGTGATGGCTTTTTCAGGGCTGAGTAGAGAATGAGAGCTGTTTTTTTTAAATCCAGGTGGTATATAAATACCATGTTTTATACACCAGGTGGTGTAAAATCCCGGCGCGGTCCGGTCCTCGGGCGTAGGACGTAAGAAAAATTCATTCCCTGAAGAAGCATCACACGATGTGCGAAAGCTCGGCAACTATCAACAATTTGACACGGTCCAACCCGGAAGAAGAAACGGTAAATACATCTGACGACCGTCGAAGCCTACGTGAACAAAATATATATAAATATGTTCTATAAATATTGGGGATTATATAAGATAAAATGTTCAAATGGAAATATATATTGACAATATATATATATATTATGATTACAAAAGGTAAAATTTTGAAATACAAATATATATTATTTTAAGTCCTCAGGAATTAGCTTATACAGCTCCTGCATGACAAACCTTATAACTTTGATTTTATGCCAATATTTTTTCAATTATTTTTTTTGAAAAAATCAAAGAAACACGTAAATAGCTTAATAGATTTTTATTTATCTTGGGATTCATTGAAGAGTGTTTTTGAGAAATAAAGATGTACGAGGCCGCCCCACATAGATTTCCCCCCGATAAATATCTCTGATTTATCGTTGCAATAATGATGAGACGCCCGGAATATAATGACATCAGCTGATTTGGTTGAGGGAGATCAAGATCAAGGGGGAAATTGATACCTCTTATCAGGAAATGGCCAGCTTTGATTAGATAAGTTGATAGGGAGTCTGTGGCGAGAGGGTTTCAGGCCAGGGGGATAATCCCTAGATCCGGATATCGAGGGTTTGAGTCCCCACCCTGACATTGCTTCCTTTCCCCACGTATTTCTACCAGAGGGAGAAAAAATCTTCTTTTTTTTCCCTTTTCTCTCTCTCTCTCTCTCTCTCTCTCTTGTTTATCAGCAAATATTTTCACAACCAATTACGGTTACATATTCAATTCCAAATAAATTGAGTCTTGCGTGTTTTTTTTTTTGGTTGAGCAGATATTAAGTATGATCCGTGAATATTTACTAAATTTGTACTTTTGAACAATATTGAGAATTCCAATAGTATTATGTTACTTTTTACACATTTAAAATTTACACTAGCTAAAAAAATCGAAGCAAAATCCCTGTTTATTTCCCTATACAATTGATATACAGATTTACACATTTCAGAATGAGCACTTGTGTGTGCTTGTGCGTGCGTGCGTGCGTGCGTGCGTGCGTGCGTGTGTGTGTGTGTGTGTGTGTGTGTGTGTGTGTGTGTGCGTGCGTGCGTGCGTGCGTGCGTGCGTGCGTGCGTGCGTGCGTGCGTGCGTGCGTGCGTGCGTGCGTGCGTGCGTGCGTGCGTGCGTGCGTGCGTGCGTGCGTGCGTGCGTGCGTGCGTGCGTGCGTGCGTGCGTGCGTGCGTGCGTGCGTGCGTGCGTGCGTGCGTGCGTGCGTGCGTGCGTGCGTGCGTGCGTGCGTGCGTGCGTGCGTGCGTGCGTGCGTGCGTGCGTGCGTGCGTGCGTGCGTGCGTGCGTGCGTGCGTGCGTGCGTGCGTGCGTGCGTGCGTGCNTGTGTGTGTGTGTTTAAGTGCCTGTTATTTTCATGTATAATCAAAATAAATGCTAAACTCGCAAATTACATTTTAATTAAAAAATATATTATACGCAAATTTATTACTAATATGTTTCAATTTACCTTGGTTCATTCAATTATATTTTCATGTGCACTTCTGTATGTGTAAATTGATGTCAGGTCATATAATGGAAATTAAATAATCATAATTTTCATGTTTTTAATTACATAATTCCATATAATTACGCATGGCGGTAATATAGACAAAATAAAATTCATTATGACAAAAAATAATCATAAATCGTGTATCAAAAATTAAGTTTCCTTTTAAAAGTTCAAGGAAAGATAGAATCGGAGAGAAATGATGATGGTAGCTCAACTTTTGGAGTGATGATCATAGTTTGGAAACTATATCCTATGAGCATGGGAAACTTACTCTGCCTGGAACAGGGGTAAAATTTCGACAAAAAGGGAAGACTTCAAGATCAGAAGTTGAGTTTGAATTTGTACATATACACGAACACAACACAAATGGGTTTTATCACTGCACATGTTGCTTCTGGGTAACCATGATTTTCAAATCCTTTGGTATCGTTAACTCTATTATCCCGAGGAAAATAAACTATTCTAATCCATAGAACTGGGTGGTAATTGTTTTACAATATGTATGCATTTCATTTTTATGTATCATTTATAATAATAATTAATATATAGCATCAAAATAATGATAGTAATGTTTAAGCTACTTTGTTTGGCCATTTTTTTTTAAATTTCCCTAAGCTAATTGAATCCTAAAAAGTGTAAAATACTGACTATATTTGAATAAGATATGTATGTATATATACCAGTGAGATAAAAGTTAAAAATATCTTCCATATTTCTCTAATCAAAGGATCTACTGTAAATTTTTAAGCATTACTGTTAATGAGGGACTAAAGCACTCTTAAGAATTGATCTAATAAATTTGAGGACGCAGCGAAAATGCATACAATATAAATTTCATCTAAGTGAATTTTAATTTATAATAATTTATTTACCACCATGTGAATTGTCGGACCATTCCGTTAAAATCATTTAAAAAAATAACTATTAGGAACCACTCATTCATCGTTTCTTGACTATTTCGTTCATTAAATAATCTAATTTTTTTTTTAATTTTTTTTTTGCAATAAGTATTTTTCAGACTTTATTAAATCTAATTGTGGTGTGTGAGAATATATATAACCAATTAAATAATTTTCTAGGTGAACAAATTAAATTAAATGAAAGAATTCTTTATTGTTAACTCAATTTCTCCGTACAACTTTCCATCTTCTCGGTTGTTAAGTTTTAGACGGAATTAACTTGCAGACCTTGTATGCATTTCTGCCTGAGGATTCTACTTCGTTAGTCAGGATGTGATTCTCTCTGTTCTTCTCATTCGCTCTCACTCTTTCCATCTCTTCTCTTCTTCCACTTTCTCCCGCCTACTCTCCCACTAGTGTTGCCCCTTCGTTTGCATTTAGATGCGCCTCGACTCCTCGTTTCGTTCCATTCCTCTGATCTTTTAATTATCCCCTCTCTCGTCTCCCCGCTCGGCCCCTCTACTGGATCTGAAAGGCGGAACAAGACTCACTGGAGGATGTACAGTCGGGCTGGAATGAGGTCCGTGGCCCTGGAAAGACTGGCGATCTAGGATCCTGACCCCACATACTTAGATTCCACAGAAAACTTATCTCTCTCATTCAAAGATAACAATTACTCAAATACTACTCTCTTTAGTTCACTTCTACTATACTTCTGATTTCCTTTTATTTTCGTTCTTACTTCAGTCGCACAAATTAATCGATATAGTTCATACAGTTAATCCTGACACTACTGCTTACCTTAAGATAATGGAATTTTTGCTGAAAATGTTCTCAATTCCTTATTTAAAATTTCCCTCAAGTAAATCAAGACATTTAAATTCGAATAATGAAAATATGTTTTAAAAAAAATATTGATCTTCAATGATCCTTCATAGAAGAAGGTACAGATATGTTTATCTGTGGGTTTATCGATATACATATATACACACTCGAGAGACACCATTGACCACAATTGCCAGTCTCTGCCTAGAAATTCTGGCAAAATGCGGGGAATATACTAAATGAACCAGTAGTTCTTGATAGACACAAAACTTTTCTATTCTTAAAATACAACTTTATCGTTTATTATCTTTATCATTACAAATCAAAGAGGTAGAGAACTATTAATTAATTCTATTTATATAGTAGAGGTATTCTTTAAAAACAAATTCTGAATAGTCCCACTGCTATTGGTTAAATGACAGATATTGGTAAAATTTGAATGTTTTAACAATAATAATGTTTTTGTTATTCTTTTTTGGTAATTTTCAAAAAATATAAAATATAAAAATGTAAAATATAAAATGTAAAATATTTATCAACCTTTAGATTCTGATACATTTATAGTTAATATAACCTATTATACCTTCTATTAACCACCTTCATTAGTTTCAAAAAACCATCTTCTGTTGGCGAGCGCTTTCGGACATTGTCCATCCTCGTAGCCAAATACATGTGTTCACTGTCACTGTCTGTATTCAACTGCGTTTGTAATCTGTGGGTCGGTCATATGCGTCAGGTATAAGAGTCGTTTAGCCATGACGGTCGCTTTGTCGGCGATAAGGTCTTGTTCTTCAGTGACCGTGACAGTGAACACATGTATTCGGCGACGAGGATGGACAATGTCCGAAAGCGCTCGCCAACAGAAGATGGTTTGCAGAAACCAATGAAGACGGATAATAGAAGGTATTATAGTTTTATATTCATTGGTAATCATAATAACCCTTTAGATTAATATAACCAATAACCAGAATATTTAAAAATAAGAGTAGGAATACTGAGCACCTCCCTTTAGTAGGAATTCTGAGCATATTCTTTTCAGAATATGTAGATCAAATTTACTTAACTATGTAGTGTATGGATGATTGAATCTGCGAAATGCTCAAATTTCCGATCGGAACAAATAGCTGTGGGTGAAAACCTGCTACAGATTTGCACATGACGAAGTCTGTCATTACACAATATTTTATATATTTATCAAAGATGGCCGGATGGGGGTTCGCCCATGCAAATTTGATGGCTGGCCGTAACGAGAAACCCTTCGGTGCGCCGTCCTTCCCTTCCTTGGAGAGGACTTTAATAAGATGTAGGGCCAGCTCCATCCTCGTCCTCCTAGCTGTCCCATAAATATGGGGGGGCATCAAACTGTAAAATGGTTGCCGTACAATCCTAAATATCTGTTTCCTAAAATTGTAATAATGTTAGACGGAAGAACATACAAATAAAATCACATACATATAATCCTGCTTAATCTTCTTATCTTCTTACCAATAATCAAACCAGATAAAACCTTGTTACTTAACGTCAACAATGATGTTTTTATAGTATTTATTTATATATAACCAAACTCTCAATGGCACTTTATTAAAATTTCTGTCAGAATAAGCCTCGAAATAAATGTTTAATTACCAAAAATAAATTTACGAGTAAAATCGTAAGAATAAGCATTTCATAATTAAGACCATGAGAGGAAAACACGATTAAATTAATAAGCATGTAATTCTCTTTAATTTCTGTGTCATATGAGAGATGATTAAGAAAAACAACACTGCAAAAAACTATATAACTTCAAGGAATGCAAAATATCATTTAATTAATATCGCAGACAGGTTTTGAGCTTAACTGCCCAGGAGCTATTTGAGCTGTACTGTGATATCTGTTCAGAGCGTACCCCAGCAGAAACTGAGACCCTTGGTCTTGAAGTGCTCAGCCTAATATGAAATTAATTATATTATATTATAAATTTTACTCTCGTATCTAACCCTCCCCACAAGAATAAGATTTCAACTATTTATGAAATGATTCAACGGCCGAATTTAAAATATCAAATTTCGTTTCTATATTTAAAAAATAAAATTTTAGTCCATCAAGAACTATTGGCCCATTTAATAACGTGTAGGTATGTCATGTAGGTAATATTCCCCGCATTTCTAATCTTGCGCCCCCTTGGAATCCCACGGCAGGTGTAGAAGTATTGGGGGGTCCACAAGAATTGTCGGAATGCGGTTCATCCTTGTCGCGAGGACACTCAAGTGTTGCTCCAGGCAAACGCAATAAGGCCCAGGGATGTTTGCGAGCGCCGTAGGACCTCCGTCAACAGGGTCGTCCAATCGCACGGCACGTCTAACCTAATTTCCAGCACTTATTGCATCCCCTTCCCGGCTGTAGATCTGTTTTCACTCCCGTCAGAGAGAGCTGTTTGTCTTCCCTTGCCTGTCATACGGAACGGCGTGCACAAAACCCCCATGCTGTCAGCGGGAGGGTAACCAAGAAAGCCGTCCTCCAACACTTCGGAGCAACAAAGAAAGTCTTGTATTCATAAGCAAGCAAAACATGTTTATTAAAACTGCCCTTGTAGTAAAATATCCAAATTCACCATATGGGTGATATCCGTTTCTTCTTCTGTGTTGGACCTTGTCAAGTTGTTGATAGTTGCCGAGCTTTCGCACATCATGTGATGGCTTCTTCAGGACTGAATAGAGAACACGTGAACATATGTGTGATTTGAATTAATATTCAGAATTAATTTTCCTTTCACAGTTTCCTTATGTTAGTAAAGTCACCTTTTTTTATTCAAAATCCTGTATTAAATTTCTTATGTTAAGCCCTTCTTCAGTGCTAATGGTCCTCATGCCGGAGCGCAGTGGGAGAGTGAATGGGAGAAAGTGGAAGAAGAGAAGAGATGAAATCAGAGAAAGAGAAGAACAAAGAGAATCACATCCTGACTAACGATGCAGAACCCTAGGACAGAAATGCATACAAGTGTCTCTCAGAAAATAATTTTTGTTTACACGAATCGTGATAAACAATACTAATAAAATAATTATTCTGATTTGTTTAATAAATCTTTATAAAAAATGTAAAATCAGAAGTTTAAGGGCAGGAGTTTATCGACCTCATTAATATGTTAATACATATATATCATTATGTACAATATAACGGTCTATCAGTTTTAATTAACATCTAAAAGGAGTACCTTTTCGTTTTATTTAATTAAATATAATTTTTTTAATGTAATAAATTCATATATTTCATTGAAATTTTATAAACATCAGAGTGGGCAATATAAAATGAGGGATAGAGTCCAAAACTTCTATACAAATCACTAAGAAATTCAGAAGTCGATATTTTGTTTTTTTATTAATGCTTAATATAAATATTATTACTCAATGAGCATTTATATTAATATTGCATAAGCCTGTAATTGATAGATTAAGGATTCTTTAATGGAAGGTATAAGTGAAAGCCAAAATATAATCTCACGTTAATTAATTTAGCTCTTTAAAGTAAATATTTATTTAATAATCCTTGATTCATTTTATAATTAAATATGTAAATAAATATTTATTCGTTTGATTTGCTTAGTTCCTAAATCGTCCTTTTTCCTGTTTGTTCATGTTCCTAAATATTAGTTTTCATAAAAGTAAAGAAAAACATACATATAAAGTGCTATTCTACACTTTTTATTTCATTTTCTTATAATTCTTTATAATCTTTTATTTATTTATTACATTTTGTTAAATAAAAAACTTTATTTAATTTGATTACAATGAAATTAAAAATGACATTCAATGTCAATCACATGAGGAGAGGAGGTGACCAAAGACACCACTCATAAATTACTTACAGACTATGTCCCCAGGAGGTCACGGAGCTATTTTCGTTTGAATAAACGGGGAGGGTTGTAGGGGTTGGAGTTGGAAGACATGGTCTGTACTAGTGGATTAGGATGGTATGGCAGTTTACTGTGGAAAAGGACGAAGCAAAAATAAATGAGGTCTTGAAGAAAAGGAATATTAAGATCGTGGTGAAGGGAAGAATTGGATACGTAATAGGGAGCATTTGCAATTATTCTCAGGGTTTTGGATTGAAAGGACTAGATTCTTTGGATGTCGAAAGGCTTGGAGGCACCCCAGATTTCTACTCTGTAAGTCCAGATTGGTCGTAATAAGGTTTTGTAGAGCGTCAGTTTGTTTTCTATCGTAAGATTGGATTTCTTGTTCATGAGTCTGTATAGAAGTCCATATCGCCGATTGAGTTTTTGTCTTTTAATTTTAGTATGTTCTCCCCATGGAAGTCGTGAGTCAATATGGAACCCAAGGTAACGAACGAAATTTGAATATTGTTAAATTTCACAATTTCAGGAAAGTCTTTCTTCCGCAGTTGAAAATTGATATGAACGCATTTTTCTTCATTGATTTTATTCTTCAATCGTGTGAATTGTTTGATTTTTTCGAGGTGATCTTGTAGGATTTTAGAAGCAGTTTTAGGATGGAAATAGGAGGATAGGATAGCTTTGTCGTCCGCAAATAGAGCTAAGAGGGTACTTGGATGGGAAGGGATATCAGCAGTGTACAGGATAAATAGGATAGGTCCAAGTACACTATCTTGAGGAACTCCCGCTTCCACTTGGTAGAAATTGGAGTAGTCTAATCCTTGCCAAACCCTAAAGAAACGGTTGGATAAGTAAGACTTAAGGATAAGGTAAATGTTACTAGGAAGTATGGATTTCAATTTAAACAGAAGACCACTGTGGCAGAATATCAAATGTTTGGGAAACATCCAAAAAAGCTCCTGAGCAGTACTCTTTGCGTTCAGGGAAAAGGAAATGTAATCTACGACGCGAAACACTTGCTGGATAGTAGAATGCTTACTTCAGAAGCCGAACTGATGATTTGTGAGGATATTGAAGGGTTCCATGGTAGGGACCATTCGTTTTAACAGTAATTTTTCGAAAGCCTTTGAAAATGTAGGAAGGAGACTTATAGGACTATAGGATGAGGGGTTGTGAGGTGATTTTCCAGGTTTGGGAAATAGTATTAAATCAGAATATTTCCTGGGGAGAGGGAAGTAAGTAGTTCTGATTATGCAATTATAAATGAAGGTCAAGAATACAATTGCCTTTTGTAACAATTGCGCTTAGGCAGATGAGAGATTATATACTTGACCTCGGAAGGTGTTAATGCCTTGAGTAGCAAGGACATAGGTAATGGCATGTCCAGGAACTCCTCAGTCTCCGCAGTATTGACAGGTCTAAGGGATCTGAATGAGGAGTAAATGTTTGCCTGTGGTGCTGGGCATACATTTCGGCCTTGTCGTTGTCAGAAGAGGCCCAGGAACCATCTCCTCGACACAAACAAGGGAGTAGAAGCTTCATGGTTTTAACGATTCTGTGTAGCAATTACATGTAGTAGGCATTAAAGGCCTCATTTCGTAAAACACCAAATTTTTGTTTTACGAGTCTGGAAGGATGATTGAAGTCTTTGCGATCTGTGGGGTGTCTATATTTTTGGAACAATGCTCTTGAGCGGCGTTTCGCTATGATGAGCTTTTTAAGCGAATCTGGGAGTAGTTTTTGGGACTCAGAAGAGTATTTTGGTTTCAGATAAGCCATATAAATGCATTGCTGAACATTTGTGATAAGGGAGTGTACAGCTCTATCTAAATCATCTGAGGTTCTCAGAAAAATTCCGAGGTCAAGTGAATCTTCTATCCAGTCGACTGGGCCATTAAGGAAGGAGGGAGGTAATTGTTTTGGAATAGGAATCAGGGATAACGTCAGGAGAACTGAGCTGTGGTCAGAGGAGAGCTCGTTTAAGTTCGAAGCGAAATAATAAATAATGATTTTAGTTGTGGAACTTAATCCCACGTTAATTTTATACAAGAAATGTAAATGAATTAGTATAAAGAAAATACCACAACTAAATCATGATTTAAAAATTAAATATGGGGGAAAAAAATTTAAAAAAATGAAATCGAAAGTCTTACAAATAGGCGGCAATGTTAACTCCTTCGAGATATATTCAATAATTATCTTCGACGATATATTCGTCTTACTTGGGGGTTTAGACTCGGAGTAAAGTGCGGGGAGTGAAAGAGATTCGGTGAGTAGCTATCCTCGGTGGTGTAATGGTCGGCATAACAGCCCGGAAAGTAGGAGACCCGGGTTCGAGTCCCGGGTGGGGTACTAAGATTTTTTTATTCCAGTTCCCTAGTATTTCTTGTATACTATACTTTAATTTCTCTTAGTACTTTTCATTAAATTAAACAATCCCAGCATACTGAATTTTACTTTTATACTTTTACATTTTAAATAAAAAAGGTTTAATTTAGTGATATTAATAATTATGGATAAATTTATATTTACTTTTAAGATTGAGTAAACGCAATTTCACTGAATTATGATCATATGAAGAGTAAAATATATATATAAAAGTCTCATAGTGGTTGTGGGATACCATCTGAGAAGTGATAAATAAATGCTGAAGCTAAGATTAAATAAGGAAAACAAGTGGAGGGGGGGGGGGCATATTGTAAAGATGGCGACATCCCAGGAGAGAACAAAATTAAAATCACAGACCTCCTTATTTACAACTTCCATTTCACGCTTACTTAAATCTGATAGCACATTATTGCAGTCTTTTAGCATTTATTTTAGCGTACTTTATCTACAATATTAATAAAGTACATTTTAAGCCGGTTTATTCTCTTATAGCTCATTTAAAATAAATACATTACTCCTTTTTCTTTATATTATATTACTCCAGAAGATAAAATTGAAATTCTTGCTCCAAACTGCATCATGTAAATTTAAAAGATCTCCAATTGTGAAGTGAATTAACTGCCTCTAGTAGAGAATGGACATGAATAACGAGATAGAGTAAAGTAGAAAAGAGATCAGGATTCTCTCATCTAACATACGTAGATTGTAAAGAAAGAATGAAAGAAAAAGAAGCTTAATTTGGGGACTAGCTCTAAAAGGTCACTGGTGCTTGCTACAGGTCGATTGGGAGTGAAGAGAGCAGAAGAACAAATCTCAAAAAGGTTTTGAACAATTTAAATTTATTTTATTATGTCCACTGCAGCCATAAAATTGAAATAATAAATTTTCTAACAAACGTTAAATAAATGGACAATAACGATTAAAAAAAGTTATTTTCGTCATAAAAATGTTTAATTAGTGTGAGGAATGAAAATGAAAATATATAAAAGAAATCCCAGTCTATAGTATATTCTGTAGAAATTAGTCAGGGTTTCGACCAGGATCAGAAAAATAACATACTCCAAAATTGTTGATCAATTTTGTTTGAATAAGTTTAGTACTGCACTCTGGAAATGCGATCATAAACCTCCCTCGGAGATCTCTCCAGATATCACTATCGCCCTGATAATGACTTACAAGTTATTAAGTTCTAAATAATTACCTAACAATTTTGGAGTATTTTATTTGTCTTCTCCTGGCCGAAACCTTAACTAATTTCTCTAGCACAACACTCAACAGACAGCGAACTTCCAACCATGTCAACTTTTATATATAAGGATATATATAAAAAAATAATAATTTAAAGGAAAATAAGTAATGTAACATATAACTTATTCTATAACTAATTGATTTTTTTTCTCAATTTAAAAGTTCGTAAAAAAATAACAAGAATTCATACATTCATTCAAGAACATATCTAAGAATTTCTTTTTTATAATGTACGTCCAGATTACCTATTCTTTGTACGATTCCACCCGATGTTCGGCGATTCTTTAAATAGGTCCTCATCTTTCACATGTGTCCATTCTATGTTAGTCTCCAATTGCTGAAAAACATGGGGTACTTCTCTCATGTTTATTCCCTGCGACAGTACCTCCATGACAATAGCGACGAAATGTGACAGACGACCTAATGTCGCATGCAAACGACGCTATAGAATGCCTGCGTGAAAGCCCCGAAAAATAGAGAAGCTTTAAAGCTTGTCCGGACACACAGTAAAATTAATTGCACGAATTCCAGCAAAGCCCACACGTCTGACTCCAGCTTACTGATAAGAATACCCAAACGTTTTAATGCCCCTTAATTAATTCGCGTCAAACAGGCTTTAGCCGCTGCTACATATTGTAACGAGATAATCTATAAACCCAGCGGAATGAAATATAATATAACCCATCCCCCCACCTCCTGCCCAAATACTTCGCGTATTTTTTTGTTTTTTCATCGGTAGACATCACTTAAATACGACTGAAGTCAGTCAACTACTCTTGTGGAGTATTTTCGTTTTTTTGGTTTTTTTTTATTTACTTTTTTTTTTTTTTGCTGTGTTAGCCTCCCTTGCAACCACTTTGGGTCATTGGAGGGAGGGGCTATCTACAGGTTGCCACCCCATTTTAAACACCCATGGCTCAGGACAAGATTCTATTTATAATTAAAAGATTGACCTTGGCGGGATTTGAACCCGCGGCGTCAGGATTGCGAGATCTGTACGGATCCCCTGAGCTAGCCTGACGCCCTTTTTTTTCATTTTTCACTATACATTTACTGTACAAAGTGTTATTAAAACATTTTATTTTATGTACATGGTGGTAAATGTCGTGCGTTAGGTATTTTTACTTCGTCGAAATAAAAATTTAGTATATCTTCTTAGTGCCGGAGTGAAGTTTCAATCATAATAAAGTGTCGTATCAAATTGACAAGACCATACCACGGATATAATCGTTTATTGCACGGTAGAGAGTTTACAGGATCTGCGATACCATTATTAGAGTTCAGGAATCTCAAAATTTAGATGCAAGAGAGAGACTAGCAGTCACAGTGTCTCTCTCTCTCTCCTGCATCTAAGCACCTAAGCATCTAATCTGAGAGATTCCTGAATTCCGATAAAGGTATCGTTAATACCGGAAGCACTATGTTTTGTAACAAAATAATTAGGTCTCAAGTATGGACTTTTTAATTTGATAGAACCCTTTATTAAAAATATAGTATTTAAGAATAAAATATTATTTCCTTTTTAACTAATCCACTTTTGCTATTTTATTATGTTTTAAATGAGTACAAATATTTTCTGCTTTTTTTACGAATGTAATATGATTGTAATATATTACAAATATAGGCGAGTCATAATAAAATACAAAATAAAACCATTCTAAGCTGCGATGAACAGTTGTTTAAGAATTCATACAAAAAATTGGAATTGGGAACGAATTTTGTGTTCAAATAAGCTTCGTGAATTTTAATAAATAAAAACGAATTTTATTTATGTTTGACACTGTAAGTCCTGAGATAATTTTCTTCATATTATGGGGATGATCTATCCCTATGGGCCAAGGGTTTAATGATATTGACTGAAAAATTTATTTAAATTTATTATGCACAAAATAATTAGCTAATAATTTTATGAAAAAAATAAACAATACAAAACTTTTTTTTATATGACAATGTATTTACTCATTTCAAATTTCATTCTAAAAACTTTTTTTTAATTAAAATAAAAACCAAGATATTATAACTATACATTTTGGTCTCTCTCTAAACCCCCTCCCCCTTAATTCGATATTATTCAAAAATGAAAAAATTTTAGTGACTGGCAATAAAATCTCTTAATACTGAATTTGATTTCTTTATTTTAAAAAACCTCCCTGACACTAGAAATTAAATGCTTCACTGTCGTAATTAACATAAGTTTTAAATTACATTTTTCTCTATTTTAGTTCTACACATTTTTAAGTAACGCTAGTAATAACAAAAATATGACGATTATAACTTTTGTTTACCCTGTATACCCCTCCCCGTCAGATTTCCTTCATTATTAACTCATCCAACGGGTTGCAAAACGAAGTAAACCTTTGGATTGGTTCATTAGTATTTTAAAAATTGCTGACGGGGCACTAGTGTAACACATGGGATCCGTTCGGGTCTCGCAATCCTGGCGCTGCGAGCCTAAATCCCGCCATGGATGTTTAGAATGTGATGGCAACCTGTAGATCACTCCATGGCCCTAAGTAATTGAAAATGAGGTTAAAACTTATAAATAAAAAAGTTCATTTATATATATATTAATGGGCCACATTTTCAGTATTCCAAAGTAGGATGTACAGATCAAAAGATGGAAATTTGGTATCTACGTAATCAGCTTAATGTCTCAATGGGATATCTTTTAGAGCCATTCCTTGATTAATGGGGGTTCAAAATGGGGCAGTTACTATCAGAACTCGTAAGAGACAGCGAGTGAGGAAGATAAGGACATCTAAGGGCTTCCAATCTAAGCGCCCTACTGAACGAAGGGAACTGGCTACTGAATATCTTCGGCCCTGCAAAGCCTACAGAATTGTGTGTAAAACATATTTTCCCTACATTGAACCCGCACTTATGAATGCAAGAGGGAGGTTCATTCAAAGACAATTTAGAATTAGGGAGGGAGGGATTATATAAAGATGGCGGGCGTTGAGAGGGCAGTTAGGGGTTGATGGAGAAGATGTGTTGGGCTAGTAAGAGCCTCCAGCTGATCAGTTCCCGGGCCACGTCTGCCCATTACTCCCAGCCCCTCATGCCGTGCTAATGTCTCTCTGCAAACCTTATTTCGGGGGTGGGGGAGGGGTGGATCTACCTCCGACCTTATTGCTTTCATCGCCTTCCTTAGACATACCTGATCATTACGAGACCCCCATTGGCTTCTCTTACTATCCATTACGTTTCCCCTCACTGCCCCCATTAAAACACAACAGCGTCATACAGCATCCAATTCAAACAAGAAATGAGAAGGAGTTAAAATAAAAAAATCTTACTACCTACTAGCTGGGACTCGATCACGAGTCTCTTGCTTTCCGGGCAAGTATGCTGGCCACTACACCACCGAGGCTAGCTAGATAATCTCTTCTAATCCCCGCACTTTACTCCGAGTCTAAACCCCCGAGTAAGGCGAATATATCTTCCTGTGCTCGAAGGAGCTAACATTATCGGCTACTTGTTAGACTCTCGTTTTTACCATATTTCTTTTTAAATAATGATTTTAGTTGTACTATTCATCCCACGTTAAATTCTAAACAATAATCGCAAAGGAGTCAGAATAATATTCTAACTCCTTTGCATTTCTTGTATAAAAAAAAAAATTAACTACTACAACTAAAATCATTATTTAAAAAGCATATATTTCCTTTCCTACAGAATTATGATATTACAGCATTCTTTTGTGTGATACACTACATACTTGGTGATTTCAATCTTGTTTTTATTGGAGAAATTATTTGAAAGCTGTAGATTATAGATATTTGAATTATTTCTATAGTGTTAAACAATCTCAAAAATTTGATAAGAATTCGGTGTGATTCAGGAGGATCAGCCAAGCTAAGTTTGGTCTTTACAAAATCAAGGGCGGTCGGTATTGAGTGAATTATTTCTAATTTTTTTTTTTTTTTTTANGTTGGGCTAGTAAGAGCCTCCAGCTGATCAGTTCCCGGGCCACGTCTGCCCATTACTCCCAGCCCCTCATGCCGTGCTAATGTCTCTCTGCAAACCTTATTTCGGGGGTGGGGGAGGGGTGGATCTACCTCCGACCTTATTGCTTTCAACGCCTTCCTTAGACATACCTGATCATTATGAGTCCCCCATTGGCTTCTCTTACTATCCATTACGTTTCCCCTCACTGCCCCCATTAAAACACAACAGCATCATACAGCATCCAATTCAAACAAGAAATGAAAAGGAGTTAAAATAAAAAAATCTTACTACCTCAGCTGGGACTCGATCACGAGTCTCTTGCTTTCCGGGCAAGTATGCTGGCCACTACACCACCGAGGCTAGTCAGATAATTCCTTCTACTCCCCGCAATTTACTCCGAGTCTAACCCCCCAATTAAGACGAATATATCGTCTTATACTCAAAGGAGCTAACATTATCGGCTACTTCTTCGACTCTCGTTTTTACCATATTTCTTTTTAAATAATTATTTTAGTTCAGAATAATATTCTAACTCCATTGTATTTCTTGTATATATAAAAAAAAATTAACTACTACAACTAAAATCACTATTTAAAAGGCATATATTTCATTTCCTTCATAATTATGATGTTACATCATTATTTGGAGTGACTTTAATTTTGTCTTTGTTGGAGAAATTATTTGAGAGCTGTAGATTATAGATAGTTGAATTATTTCTATAGTGTTAAACAATCTCAAAAATTTGATAAGAATTCGGTGTGATTCAGGAGGATCAGCCAAGCTATGATTGGTCTTTACAAAATCAAATATTTAGAAGAATCAAGGGCGGTCGGTATTAAGTGAATTATTTCTAATTTTTTTTTTCTTAAGGAACCACGAAAGTAGTAGCAGAGACCTAAAATTACTATATAAAATAGATCTATACGGTAACAAAACACAAGAAATGCCCAGTGAGACACCAAGTGGGGCGAAACGTCTTGAGGTATTCGAACCAGCAGTTAGTGACATGAAGCACGTAATTTTTTGGGAATCGCACTAATTGTACGCTTCAATTCTTAGTTACCTCATTTTGAAGAATTTCAATTGTAAGCAAATCAAGCTATCCATGTCGGAATCATGAAGTGACTTCTACAGATCTTCATCAAGCCTACTTCGGTTAAAATAATGGTCCTTTCAAAATTATTATTAGATATCTGTGAGTGCTGTATATGTGTTTTTGTTCGCGCTTTAGCATTTGCAATTAGAAAAAAAAAAAGAGGTAATTAAACTCAGCATTCAAGTTAGAATTTTTCTTCTTTTCTTAGTGATAGCCTCCCTTGAACCATTTAGGGTCATGGAGGGCTATCCACAGGTTGCCATCCCATTTTTAAACGTATATGGCTCAGGACAAGCTTTTATTTATATAAAAAAAAGATTGACCTGGGCAGGATTTGAACCCGCAGGGTCAGGATTGCGTGATCCCCCAACGGATCTCTACTCTAACGCCCAAAGCTAGTTTTTTTTTCTTTTACATAAGTTCGCTAATGGCTGGATCGGTTAAAGTAAAGGCGAGGTTTAGAGAAAGAGAAAAATAATAAATTGTCCACTTTTCCTGATTTCTTGAATTACAAAAAATAAAAAATAAAATTAAAATAAAATAAACACAGACAAGTGTTATATTTTAGAAATTTAATTTTTTTTCAGTTTTTTTTTTATTACGAAAAACACTATGAATGAAAACATTGAAGAGTGTAATTTGGAGGGTTGGGTGGGCCCCCAAGTTCCCTCTTCTTCAAATATAAATCAAAATCAGCTTTTAGTCTGAAAAAAAAATTAGGAAATTCATTTTTGTAAATATTTGATAAGGTAAGGGAGCTTAAGGAGAAGATTTATAAAGTATAAAAAATTTTTATTCTAATATCTTTGTCATAATAAATAATATGAAATAGTTTAATGGTCATAATAAGAATAAAACTACAATTTCTAAAATTTATGCTGTGTCACATCTTATGGAAAATGCTTGCCAAGGTTGGTACTGTAATCGATAAGATTTTCAAAAAACGTAGAACAGTAAATACTAAAATTCTACTATTTGAAGAACTACTTTCCTTGATACCTTTCTAAAGCCTTTTCATCTTTATTATATTCTAAATTGCAATAGTATAATAATAATTCAAAATGTATGTAAAAGTAAGGGTGAAAGAATATTTGTAACAATAAAGATACATATTTTTTGAGATATATTAAGTGAATATCACCACTTAACACTACCATAGCATTTAGTAATTACTTAATTTGAATGGATGAGACACGTTGTGTTTTGATAATTGCCGTAATTTACATTTCCATGCATTTGAAACATTAAGGATATTATGGTAATACGCCTATTAATAGATTCCGGCTTGCACATGTGAAGGTAATTATATGTTACACGACACTTGTATTGTACGACAAATTGTCACGATATCTATTACATGAGAACACTTCGCGAATGAGCCTTCCCATGCAATTACGGACACACCAGTCATTTTCAAAGTTTTTATAATACTAACGATCAGTGCAGTATAATTTTCAAATTTTTACAGCAGCGTGTACACAGCTTTGATTAAGATATTTAATTACGGCAAATTGGATCTACATATTTCTTTATATTTTGAAAATATACTCGTTTTTTTTTATTTTATTTTTACTGCTTCTAATTTAAAGTAATCAAAATTATACTGCCCGAGGTCCAAATAAAATCAAGCCCTGTTTTTTTTTTGTTTTTTTTTATTAGATGATTTTAGTTAGGGTTCGGTCAAGGTAGACCCAAAAAAATACAAATTAAAAAAAAGTGTATTTAAAAAAAAATATCAGCCAACGTTTCGGCTTACATTGTTAGTTATCTTCAGGACTGCCTATCATGAAGACGAGAGAAATCACATTTCCATGATTTTAACGGTCAAAAAACTCTCCATTTGAACTTATTANCTTTAGTTGGGGTTCGGTCAAGGTAGATCCAAAAAAATACAAATAAAAAAAAAAGGTGTTTTTTTTTAAAAAATATCTGCCAACGTTTCGGCTTACATTGTAAGCCATCTTCAGGACTGCCTATCATGAAGACGAGAGAGGACGTCTTGTCCCTAAGTTCACTTTTCCATGACTGATTAATTAATTAATAAATACTCCTTCCGGACTTGACTGAAAAGGCATTTGCCGAAACGTTGGCAAATAATCTTTTAGAAAAATACCCTTTTTTTTTTTTAAATTTGTATTTTTTTTTTTGGATCTACCTTGACCGAACCCCAACTAAAATCATCCAATAATAATATCTACAGTCATAAAAACTCTCTATTTAAACATATTAATATATAATGGTTGATACTCATTAGTTGGTTGTCAAGGATTGGGTAAGCTCAAGAGAGCTGCACGTAAGTTAAATTCTTGCAGTGCTTTCTAGGGGGAACGCAAATATTAATTCCAATTATTCTTATATAATTTTTACAATGCTCTTGATGTGATGACTTAAATTTTTTTTTTTTTTAATCGACGATCTTTCTCTTTCAACTTTTCTTTAAGAATTGAATACCTAAGCTATATTTTAACTCGCACCTGCTAGTCACATCTGCTAGCTTTAAAAAAAATAAATAAATAAATAAGTATTGGACATGTCGATTATTTGTATTTGAACTTTTCTTCTTATGTGTTCCCCTCCCCCTCCCCATTTATTCTAGTAATAAATAAATCTGTGTTGAATTTCTTTGTACTAAACTAAATTTAGTCTGAATTACGCCTCAACAAATTTTATTCTCGTGCGTAACATTTTTGCTAACCCTCTACTCCTACTCGTTTGACTTTTCTCTTGAACAAAATATGACTTGCTTTTAAAATTTTAATTTCTTGCATTTAGTGCTACATGCCGAATTACATTAAGAAAGAATGAAAGCTGTGGCTTGTTTATCATTGAGTTTTAGTCATCATACTTGGTTTCTTGTAATTATGACAAAAACTGATTAGATGATTAGAATCGAAAATATTTCAAAAAGTCTGTTAAGAGAACAACATGAATATGTATATTCCTAAATCCACCAAAATAAATATATAATTGAATAGAACTAATTTTATCACAAGAGGAGAAATTCCTGAACAAAATATAAGATATTACTAAAAATACATTTTTTTAATACAATATAAAATGAAAGCAAAACCTAAATACAAATCATAAAGATGATGAGGGGTTTTGTAGAATTATTGTGATTTTGTTGGTAATATTACTCTTTCATAAACAATTTCACTTAATGTATTCCTTATCAGCAGAGTGACAGTAATCATTATCATTGGAATTCAGTTGTAATTGAAGATATTCTTTGGTTAACGAAAAAAAGCAAAAACATCAAAGATATTAAAATAACTTTCTTAGAGAATGTGGTTAAAATAAATTAATGATCAATAAATAAATAACAGTAACTCATACAAGCATTGTTTATTGAATATTTATGTTATTATTATAACTATAATTGCATTATAGTTATTCTATTATTATATATAACTTATCGTTAATAGTTATTTATTAGTAATCGTTATTTTATAAGTTATTATATAGCTATTCTTATATTATCGGTATTAGTTATTATATAAATACTATTATATTATCGTTATTGTGATTTTAATCATAATTATTGTTATTATAAGTAATTAATGCTTCACTGTCGTAATTAACATAAGTTTTAAATTACATTTTTCTCTATTTTAGTTCTACACATTTTTAAGTAACGCTAGTAATAACAAAAATATGACGATTATAACTTTTGTTTACCCTGTATACCCCTCCCCGTCAGATTTCCTTCATTATTAACTCATCCAACGGGTTGCAAAACGAAGTAAACCTTTGGATTGGTTCATTAGTATTTTAAAAATTGCTGACGGGGCACCAGTGTAATTCATGGGATCCGTTCGGCAACCTGTAGATCCCTCCATGGCCCTAAATAATTGAAAATGAGGTTAAAACTTATAAATAAAAAAGTTCATTTATATATATATTAATGGGCCACATTTTCAGTATTCCAAAGTAGGATGTACAGATCAAAAGATGGAAATTTGGTATCTACGTAATCAGCTTAATGTCTCAATGGGATATCTTTTAGAGCCATTCCTTGATTAATGGGGGTTCAAAATGGGGCAGTTACTATCAGAACTCGTAAGAGACAGCGAGTGAGGAAGATAAGGACATCTAAGGGCTTCCAATCTAAGCGCCCTACTGAACGAAGGGAACTGGCTACTGAATATCTTCGGCCCTGCAAAGCCTACAGAATTGTGTGTAAAACATATTTTCCCTACATTGAACCCGCACTTATGAATGCAAGAGGGAGGTTCATTCAAAGACAATTTAGAATTAGGGAGGGAGGGATTATATAAAGATGGCGGGCGTTGAGAGGGCAGTTAGGGGTTGATGGAGAAGATGTGTTGGGCTAGTAAGAGCCTCCAGCTGATCAGTTCCCGGGCCACGTCTGCCCATTACTCCCAGCCCCTCATGCCGTGCTAATGTCTCTCTGCAAACCTTATTTCGGGGGTGGGGGAGGGGTGGATCTACCTCCGACCTTATTGCTTTCAACGCCTTCCTTAGACATACCTGATCATTACGAGTCCCCCATTGGCTTCTCTTACTATCCATTACGTTTCCCCTCACTGCCCCCATTAAAACACAACAGCATCATACAGCATCCAATTCANATATATATTCATATTTCATGTAATACATAAATAATTAATTTATGTTAATATATATTAAAGGTAGGTTACATTAGTTAGGTTATATATTGATGTGCAGTTGTACAAGACTTAGCTCTAAGTACTAGCATTTTAGTCTTGGTATGCTATCTGAAATTTTAGAATAATAACAGTAAATAAATGAAATTGCAATTACTAATAAGTGATAAATAGTAAACGTTACATTATAGTATTATTAATTTTATAGTTAGTAATTATTCAATATCGTAAATTGTTTTAGTGTATTTTCCACCATGATGGAAAGAAAATATATTTTCGAAATAGTAGCCTAGACTAAATTATTCTTCTAAATTATTAATTGACCAAAATCCTCAATAATCAACTGCTTTATATGTGTTATATGTGTGTGGGTGTTCGTTTGCGTTTACGCTCGCCCGTGTTTGTGTTTGTGTGTGTGTGTGTGTGTGTGTGTGTGTGTGTGTGTGTGTGTGTGTGTGTGTGTGTGTATACACACATACGTGTGTGAAGCAGTCAGCAGTGTATAAGTAGCAGGTTCTGTGTGAATCTCTCAAACTTCCAAGTGGGTTGGAGGGACGTACTGACTGAATAGGATTTTACAGAGATATAAAAGCGTATCCAACTCTTTGTGTGTTGAGAGTGTGGTTGTCATTGCCTGCTATCTGCCCCTGATGACAATGAGAAGTTGCAATGGGGAGAAAAAGAAAAAAATTATAGTTGTAATAATGTCCGTTCCTGGCTTTTTTTAATAAGTACATTCCCTAAATGAAATAAAGTAATTCCTTTTTGCTTTTGACTCACCTTCTGAAAAATATTTGAGTTCTTCTCAGGTGAAAAACAAATTTCTTTCAAAATTTTATTTGTATTTATCTTCACCCTCGCGACTTTGATTAATTAAATTAAGACACTATATTTGAGTTTTTTTTTTCACATGACTTAATTGGTGACTGAAATCAATCGCGAAGGAGTAGGAACTAGGGAAAGGTTAAACGACTAAATGCTAGTAAGTTAGGGTAGAAGTAGATCTTAAAGTTCAATTGAGAATATATGATTCTTTGTACAATGATAATTAATATTTTCATTCATGGTTAAATTATTTAGTAAATGTTAATGCAACTAAACTGCTGTTTAGATTACATAAAAGGCTTTAAAAACAAAAATCATATCAAAAAATGGTTCCAGATCAGAAGGGTTTAGATCCATCATTTGCTCTTTCGCTAATGGAATCTGAGAAGTTTTCATGGAATTAATCACTAACGACATTGGGGAATTTCACGGGATGATACACTTTGTGATCGCAACTAAAATGTAGCTCCAGGGGACAGAGACATATGGCCTAAGCTGAACCAGGAAATCCGGATACAGGGATGAGTTATATACGCCAGAAGCAGGACTGCCATATAGATATATATGGCGATGCCATAGGTTAAAGCCTATGTTCATTCATTAAAAGTTTTTTAAAAAAAAGTCAATCAAAATTTATTTTAGAATATAATTTCTTATTGGTAACTTTTAAATTATAATACCTTTTCTTATATGATTACCAATGTTCATTATTAAAATAGTACATGAGGACAGATTAGTCTGGGACTCGGTCATGGGAGCATAAGTTTTTTTAACTTTTTCTAAACAAAAAAGTTTTTTTTTTCGCGAACGTTTCGACCAAAATTTCAGGCCTTCATCATGGCGGATGGGGTGATGAAAAGAGAGAATGACTCCTGCCTTGCGGTAACTAAATCATGACTGGATATAAACATAACATATAAATTTTGTTTTAATTCCATCTCATTTTGGAGTCTTAGATAATTTCATACATCAGCTACAACAGTGGGTTGATTTATGTAAAAAGTAATTAAAAAATTCTTATTAAAATTAAAAAAAAAAAAGAGTAGAAAGCATTAAGAAAGACTAAATTAAAAAATGGGGTGATTATATATTGTTATTAAAAAAAATACTTTTGGGCCATTTTCACATACTGCACATTAACTGTAGAAGATATTCAGTGGCGAAGAAAGACAAAACTAGTTGTAAAAAGCATTTAACTAGACACGTTTCTAAATTTTTGGTGTAAGAATAAGTAAAAGATCAATTGAAAAAGTGGCTAGTTAATGCACAGTAAAAGAGAACTGAATGTATATTTATAAAAACTTTTGAAATTAAACTTATTAACGTGAGACTGATAAGTGAAAGTCTACCAGCCTGACTGAAAAGAAACAGTCGACAACTTCGCTCAGTTCATTACTCATCAGAGTAATCAGGAGATAAGTTCATTACTTTTGTTATATCTATCTGAGCTTTATTATACATTTCAATTGTCATTTATGTGTTGTGTTGAATCAGAGTTATTTTGTTGTTTCATAGATTCTCCATACAACATAGTATTGAAAGTATTGACATATATATCTTAACACATTCATTTATTCTATAAATATTATTTTTGTTGTGGTATTTAATCCCACGTAAATTTTAACATTTTTTAGTGCAAGGGAACAGAATAAAAAATCTAACTATCCATGGTACCATGCCGGCATGGAAAGCAGGAGATCCAGGTTCGAGTCCTGGCTGGGACAGTTAGATTTTTTTTCTGTTCCCTTGCACTAAAAATTGTTAAAATTCCTTTATATGTATTTCTANATATATTTTTTTTTTTTTATTAAGGTATATTATCCCACGTAAATTTAAAACGATTAAATGCTAGGGAATATAATAAAAAATCTAACTGTTCCAACCAGGGCGATATATTCGATCTAAGACGATACATTCGTCTTTCTTGGAGGTTTGACTCTCGACACTAGTGCTGGGAATTTAATAAGTTATCTAACTCTCCCGGTGACGTAAGTGGAAAACGCGCTTGCCCGGATAGCAGGAGATCCAGGATTGTACCCTGGCTGGGACAGTTAGATTTTTTTATCCTATTCCCTAGCATTTATTCGTTTTAAATTTATATATGTTTTGATTATTATTATTGATTTAGGAGATAAATATGAAAAATTATTTACATGCTGTTAAAATTGTGTTTATATATAATTGTATTAAGTTTGAATTTTGTTATACTTACATGACTTATTATTGTTTTATCTATCGAGAATTAATTATGTATAGTCTTTTCAACATTTTGATTCAGAATTTCTTAACAATACCAGTATGAGTAGCCCTAATGGTAAATCGCTTGTCGCATTATACAAACCGATTACGGAGGGCACTTTAAATACTCCAATTCAGCCTTTTGGTAATGTTTTTACATTATCAGAAAGAAATGCTAAGATGAATGGGACATAAACTGTTTATTTCCATCGGTGGCTCTATAACATTAAATTATCTCATTTTTTTTTTTTTTTTTGTATTTATTCGCTTCTTTAAAATAAAATACATTGTGTAATTTACATACAGTTTTGTTCGATTGGCTGATAATTACAATATAATGGGAAAGATAACGGCTAGTGCTGAGGGAAAAAAAGATAGATATTAAAAGTAATAATAATAATAACAAATACAAATCACTTCAAAGGGAGAAAGGGCCCATTGACCCAATCATTTATTTAATTTAAGCATCAAGGCTCAAATTATCGCAAGGCCATCTTTGTTTTAGTCGGATAGGAGGATTTTAAGGATTGGAGTGCAACGAAAGAGATTGGGCGTATGGATTTGGGTGAAAGAGGAGTTCACTGTGGAAGACCGTGAAGAGGGTGGTGGTCCTGGACGGAAAGGGTTATTAAAATCATGATGAAAGGTGGACTTGGAGACATAATATGGAGCATTTGAAATATAATTCTTAAAATTTCTGTTTGAAATAATTGTATTCATTTGATATTGGAAGGCTTTGCGGCATCCAAGAGTTCTCCACCGTGTTTCTAGTTCGGTCGCATTATGGTTTTGTTGAGAGCCAGTTTGTTTTCTATTGTAAGCTGCGAACGCATATCCTAAATCAATGTATCTCCCAGGATATATTTTAATGTATTTTATTATTAATATTGCTCTAGCTCTAATTTTTTTTACAGCAGCTTTTTTATGGTATGAATAAAATAAATGAAAATAAAATTATTAATATGTAATACTTAGATGATTTTAGTTGGGGCTCGGTCAAGGTAGATCCAAAAAAAAAAATACAAA
>KZ808283.1:181549-196653 GCA_000696205.2 Oncopeltus fasciatus
TTTTTTTTTTGCTGGGTTAGCCTCCCTTGCAACCACTAAGGGTCATTGGAGGGAGGGGCTATCTACAGGTTGCCACCCTTTTTTAAACACCCATGGCTCAGGACAAGCTTCTATATTATAAATAAAAGATTGACCTGGGCGGGATTTGAACCCGCGGCGTCAGGATTGCGAGACCCGTACGGATCCCCTGAGCTATCCCGGCGCCCCTAAGCAAGCTGTTTAAATGACTCTCGTTATTTACTTTTTTTAAATTAATTAATTTTTTGAATATTATTTTTTTGTGGTATTTAATCCCACGTAAATTTTACTAATTTTTAGTGCAAGGGAACAGAATAAAAAATTAACCGTCCCAGCCAGGACTCGAACCTGGATCTCCTACTATCTGGGCCGGTGCATTTACCAATTATGCTACCGGGACCAATCTGATAAGTTGGACTTTCAACACTAGTGCAGAGAATTTAATAACTTATCAGACTGGTCCCGGTAGCATAATTGGTAAATGCACCGGCACAGATAGCAGGAGATCCAGGTTCGAGACCTGGCTGGGACAGTTAATTTTTTTATTTTGTTCCCTTGCACTAAAAATTAGTAAAGTTTAGTTAAATTTAATTGTATTCAAGTCTTCCATATTTCATAATAGAAAAAGGTTTTCTTTTGTTTGTTTTTTTAAATTCATTTTACAAGACAAAATGCCTGCTGGCATTAAATTTTGCTCAACTTGAAATTTTCATAATTTTTCTGATTTTGTTTGAAGTAATCTTCAGGTATGCTTTTGGATACAACAGTCTTGGATTCATTACTATCTATTCATTCCTGAGAAACAATTCCAACTTCCTTTCACATTTTTCCAAATCATTTTAAAAACAGCTTTGGCCATTGATTTGTACATTTTGTTGGAGAGTTAATTACTTAAACTGTAACATTAGTATTTTTATATATTCATCTTAAACCACAATATATTGCTACCACTTGTAGACCTTCATTAAAACTTGTGAAGAATTAGAAAAACATTTTCCTCTTCCATTTTGTTAATTCGGAAATAAAAGGGATTTAAGAAAAGGGGGGTTACAAATAAAAAAAACTGCTCATTTAGGGAGGGCGAAGAAGGCAATAAGAATTCATTACTTTAAGTGCGGACACTAAGTCCTCTCGAGTTTATAACTGGACTTAAGTCTGCAAGCTTTCCTATCTCCTGCAAGATCGCTGGGCTGTCAACCCTTCCCTTGAGCACGTCGTTTCTTACCCGGTAGGCTGTTTGGTCGTTGCCCTACCCCCTCCGAAGCCGGGGAGGGAATTTCCTCCCCCTCATTTATAGGGGTTGGCTTTATTTGTTATTTTTATTCACTTCGACGGAAGCCAGGGAGGGAAGGGTTGTCCTTCCGCTAAGAGAAACCAGCGTGTCTTCATATTTGAAATGCATATGTAAGAAAAATATCAATCAATAATAAACGTAATAATATAATCATCGTAATAATTAATAAGTAACTTCGGAAAATTAAATTGATTTTTTTTTTTTTATCATTTATTACTTTCTACATGTTTTGTATATAGTAATGTGCTGGTTAATAGTCACAGTAAAAATTAATTAAAAAATTATAATTAAGTAAATAATAAAAAAAAAAATAAATAAATATATATATATATAATTATGATTGGGCCATATTTTTAGCTTCTTCAATGCGGGATTGAAGAGGATTTGTTGAAATTCTTCAAAAGCCTTGATTTTATCGTGAATAACTGGGAATCTGCTAATATAGCGTTTTATCATTATTGGAGTTACTTTAATACGATAACTANAAAAATACAGAAAAATAAGAAAGAACTTAGCGTGTACTTCACTTGATGGAGGAGCTGCCCAATGGTAGAACTCCTTAATCTCTATTTACAATACATAGGTTGTTTTTTTGTTGTTTTAAAATTAAATTGAAAAGAGCGAAGTTTGGTATATTTTATTTTTCCACTTACAGGAGGAATTAAATATTCAGTTGTAATATTTTAATTTATTATTTAAAAAAAGTTATTAAACGATAAGATAATTTCTAACAGAAGAAGTATAACCTGCACAGAAGAACTTCAGTCTGTTATCCATTGGATTTGGTAACAGATGGATAACGATTTATTGCCTTCATCTTAATTTCGTTTATTTGTTTGATTTTTATTTTTTTTTATAATGATTGTAGGTTCTACTAGTATTAAATGAAAGTTTTTATAAATCAATAACTACACTCTAGGGGCACCCTTGGAAGATTAGCAAACGTCTATAATTTATGTTACACGCTATTGATCGCGGGTTATCACTAGTATCGTCTGTTATCACTAGCTGATAACATTACACACGAGGAAGAGCTATAATTGAGTCACTACTTTGAAGTATTGCCCATATGCTAGAGTGGACGAGCTTCATTTTTTGGCGTAACTCCTTTTACGAATGACCCACGGATTCATGTTATCTGTAGGGAATAAACCCAGAGAGGTAATCATTGGTCTTCCGAGGTTAGCTTCAGTTGGTGGCAGAACCGAATTCCTTAGAAACTCTTTAAAAAAAAAAAAAAAAAAAAAAAAAAACCCGATACTTAACCGAATGTGTTAGGGTCTACATTATAAACTCACTAAACTCACATTCACATTAAAATTTTTTTTATTTATTACCATTCCCCATACCTTAAAAATAAATATACCCTTATGTTTTTTTACCGCCACATTTGAAACAGAAATGGCGCTGATAACTGCAGCTGTGGAACGCCTAAAAACCCCTAACAAACGAAACACACGAGCTCACTCGAACACTCAACTACACTAGTAACCCGTACTTTAATCTAAAATATGTCAATTTATATGTGACTTACATAGGGATAAGGAAAATATTGCATTTTCTTTTTCTTTTTTGTTATTTCGTTAGAAGGCTGTTCCTTGGAACAAAGATGACTAAGGTATGGCTTCTTTACTTAGAGAAAGAAAGTGTAAAAGGATTATTGAAATTGAAGTAATATTGAAAATGCTAGTACGTCTGTGGCATTTTCTGTAAGAAAACAGAAACTCGTGTGACCTTACTCCACAGTATATTTTTGATAAGGAATATCATAAGGTATGGAATTCTGCTGCTCTCTCTCTCTTTTGCACTCAGTATTTTTCTCATTATTTTAACTCTATAACATACATACTTCGTACACTTTCCTTTGCAAACACTATGTTCGCATAACGAAGCATGTAATGGCTGGAAAACAGTTTATTCAGTGTTATTAGAGACGGGGGAAGAGATAACTCTGCCGTCTTCATAAGGGGTGACTTGTAGACATTTCTTGGTAAACTCAACCCCCTGTTTGCTTAAGCCACATATCCTCCCTTGTAAATTTCTATCCATCACTTCGTTCTCTGCTTTGGTTATTTAATATTTTGATTATTTTCTCTATGATAAAATATAATTAACGTTATGTAATTATTTTAATCTGAATAGATAATCTTATGTTAGCAAGTGATTCGCCATTTTGATGACAATTCTAATCTGTAATTCCTACATTATTAAAAATATTCTGTTTTGACGTTTGAGATATGAAAGTCTTCCTGGAAAGTTAAGAGGAATGCAAGTCTGAATGATGCCCTAACATTATGCCAGGAAGTCTGAAATCTATCTGAAGGGAAGCCAAAAACACCCACAAACAGACTATTGGTTATCGGCTCAATCGGACTAAACGGAATGTCTGAGCTCTTTGAAGATATCAGTACCAAGTAAAAGAAGTCAGAAATTATCTGCTCAGAAATAGTAGTATTATACTATTGTAAAAAGCCATATTTTTATATTAATATTGATTTTTGAAACACTTTTATAAGAACTCAGAAGGACAATTATGGAATCATACTGGTCACCGGTCGTTCCTTAGTAAGAAGCATGATCAGGTATGTAAAGAAGACAGTCCAGGTTAGTGTGTCAACGCTGGGAATGGTTGGCTGAAAGAGTGTACTAGTGTGTGGTTTGGAAAATAAATTTTGCAATATGTAGTTTCAACTAATAGTACAATTTACTTCAAATTACGCGATATATTTGGACGAATGATGAACGCACCTTTATTAACATCTAGGGCCTAAAATTAATTATCTTTCGAACCTATCTTCTCTCCTTTTTGACATTCCTTTATCTGCTTACTTCCCCGCTCTTTTTCCCTTAATCCGCCATTCCTCAATTACAATTCTTCCTTACTCTGTGTTTGTCTTTTTCTCACTCGCAGAACCACTATCTATCTTTTTTCCCTCTCTCTTCTCACCGTCCTTGTCTTCTTGTCGTTTGGGTTAGGATTAGGATCAGGTTATTGGGTGATCAACATCATGGTTATTACGCCCTGACTGTTGGGGTTTTGAGCTAACTCATCTTTTTCATTAAATAATTAATAGAAGCTTATTACTTAAATGCATATCTTTTATTATAAATCTATTTGATGTTAGTATCGTTTTAATTAACAAAAAAAATGTGAATTCATACTTATTGCAAGTTCACTTCATATACGAGTTTTATTTATAATGTTCTTTTAATTTTTTAGTTCTATCTCGGACNAAAAATGTATTTTTTAATAAAGGATTATCTGCCAACGTTTCGGCTTACATTGCAAGCCATCTTCAGGGCTATCATGAAGATGAGAGAGGACGTCCTGTTCCTAAGTTCACATTTCCATGACTGAGTCATTTGGGATATTCCTTACTCTGTGTTTCTCTTTTTCTCACTCGCAGAACCACTATCTATCCTTTTCTCCCTCTCTCTTCTCACCGTCATTGTCTTCTTGTCGTTAGGATTAGGATTAGGATCAGTTTATAGGGCGATCAACATCATGGTTATTACGCCCTGACTGTTGGGGTTTATCTAAGGTTAACTCTGTTTTCTTCTTGTCGTTATCTATTTCCTCGACGCAAGCTAACTCATCTTTTTAATTAAATAATTAATTGAAGCTTATTACTTAAATGCATATCTTTTATTATAAATCTATTTGATGTTAGTATCGTTTTAATTAACAAAAAAAATGTGAATTCATACTTATTGCAAGTTCACTTCATATACGAGTTTTATTTATAATGTTCTTTTAATTTTTTAGTTCTATCTCGGACAGGAAATATAATAAGACTTGGGTGTATTTACTCATTGTACTTTAAATTGTGTAATTTCTTGAAGACAACATTTATTTTCCGCTTGGTCACTACTCGCATCCCATTCAACATTAGGTAAAAATAATAAACATTTAGGCAATATATAAGTGTTGTAATATGAAGAATGGATCTACTGTAATAAAGCCGGTAAAGTTGGGCTCCGAATTCCGGGTCGGAGTCTAACTCAACACACCTATAATAGTGGGTCTGGAGAGATCTCCAGGAACTATTCCAGAGGACAGACCATTCCCACTCCAGCCAAAGTTTGTTGGGGCATTCGGAGATCACAGCGCATTCCCTGGAGTCCACTGATATCTTTTTGCTCAAATTCTATCCCTCTCGCATTAAAACTTTTTAATGGGCGTATTAGGTCGAGTGAACACTTTTGGCGCATATGCCATACTAAAAAAAAAAAGGTTTCGTTCATAAAATAAATTTGAGATCAATAATTTTCACATATTGACTTTAAACTAGGAAGCTGAAGAACTACAATCGGCTTTCTTTACAGCAGACATTTTTCGTCCGGTCACATCGATTAATCTATTCTTCTGATAATGATAAGGATTCTATCGGCGAAAAATATGACAATTTGGCCATATTGTCTTATTATTTTCAGTTACACAGATCAAATAATTGAAATTTCCATCTTCAGAGAGAATTTGTTCAATATAATTGCATTTTTATGAAAAATCTTTGCTCCTATGCTCTGAGAGGAGATTAGTAATTGAGCTGAATGATGGAAGTTCTTTTCTGCTTCCAAACTTTTGATATTAATTGTGACCATTAAAAACTAAGTTCCATAAATTTGAGGGAAGTTTATCCATATCTTAATTTTGCGTAAACTAGGAAGATTTCCAATCCTTCATTAAGGCAGATCTAAATGAGAATGAACTACTAAATTGGCCTTAAGACCCCAAAATCCCCCTTTCCGTGAGGATGGATAAGTCAATCTAGTGGGTAAGGTTAAGGGGAGACACTACTACTAATGTAGAGGGAATTGAATGAGATAACTGGCTAGTCCTTGTGGTGTAAAGGATTAATTAGCATTCCAGCCCGGATAGCAGGAGGTCCAGGTTCGATTCCTGGCGAGGACAGATAGTTTTTTATTTTCTGTTCCCTCTCATTAATTATTTAAGGGGAGACGCTCAAACGCCCATGATCATAAAAGTTACAATATTGTAGATATATGATATGATATGTAACAATATCATCCTAATTGTGCACTTTTTCACACACAAAAAAAAACTTTTGAAGACAATTTTTCATATATTCTGTTAAACCTGAAGTCGCGTCACTGTTGACAAATGTCACCCACCTACTTTGCTCTCAAGTCCCCTGCCTCCTACAGTCTTGGACGTCTCTGTACCTGTTAAGGAGTCATTCCTGACTTGCTTTTCATTTCCTTGGCCCAGTTAGCCCAAAGCTCTACGTTCTGGTCGTTTCTTTCAATGGTTGACAGATGTCACCCATCATATTGCACCTTAGGTAAGTAAATGCTTCTTATTTTTATTTATGCATTTTTTTAATAGGATATGTACTTTTCAATGACTTTAAAAACATTTTAGTACAAATAATTTTTGTCAGCTTGTCTCACCTTTTATCAGAACCAATCATTCCTTTTCTTTGTCTCCACAAATATTTGCCATATTTTTTTTTTTTCTCCTCAGTCTAAGTAAATATGAAGGAGAAAAAAAAGAAAGAGGACAAGAATTTTTTCTGAACCGGGCGTATGGTTGAAGTGGCTTTAGAAAAAAAACCCTGAAGACTAAGATACGAATCGAAGCGATAATTCTGAAATAGATCATATGAGTGAGAATTACCAGTGAAACAGAGCACTCGGCCAGCTAAGATGTCCATGCTAAAAGGGTTACGAAGTAGAAAAATGTCAGAACCTGTAAGGAAAATATTATTTCTCATCTTCCAGGTCCTAAAGGGTTCTCCAGTAACATTATTTGAATTATTTATAGACAGTAATGTTTCCAAAATAATTGTTCATTTAACAAGCATTTATTTAGAATCTATATAATTTAATTTCAGAGAGGCGGAATGCTTCATTCCAGTATCTCACTGGAAACGACTATTGCTTCCATTCCGTGGAAAATGTTCTTTCGGGAAATATATACCAAAAACCACAGCAACATATAGAACAATAACTTTTATTTTTATAATGGCCTTTCAATAATTTGGAGAAATATGTAGGGACATACCCAGATGGACTGTTCAGGCTAACCAATTCTTCATCGGATCTTATGAGGTTTTTTTTACCTTTTCTTTTTCCGAGTTGGACCGTGTCAAGTTGTTGATAGTTGCCGAGCTTTCGCACATCATGTGATGGCTTCTTCAGGGCTGAGTAGAGAATTCTCTCTCTCATTCTCTACTCAGCCCTGAAGAAGCCATCACATGATGTGTGAAAGCTCGGCAACAATCAACAACTTGACACGGTCCAACCCGGAAGAAGAAAAGGTAAATACATCTGACGACCTTCGAAGCCTACGTGAACTTATGAGGTTTGCTGAACCCGGTTCCTTCAGGTTTGCATAAAAACACCGGGGCGGATAATTATTTATGTAGTAGGCCGTAAAACTACAGGATTTAATAGGGCTTACCTTATTTTTTTTTTTTAACACTTACAAAAAATAAAGTTATTTCCAGAAATTCCGCCCAAAAAGTAACGTCACCTATAGACAACATTTTTTACAAATAAAATTAAATATTATGTCTGCCAGTAGATCTGATTGCTCTCAGATACTCGCCTAATTAAATATTTCCGTTCATAATAATTTTCGGATTTTGAGATTAAATTAGTCGCCTGATCTCATTTATGTCCACTAATATGTAAATGTGCCTGATTTAGGCAGAAACAGCAGAAAGAATATTTAATTTTACCACTCAGTAATTAAATGGTTTTAAAACAATTATATTTTATTCCATTTTTTTTATACATAATTTCGCAATTCAAATTTTACCCACATTAAATAGCCAGCTGTTAGTTGCATGTTATATATTTTATAACGTGTTAGTGTCTTCGATATATCATTTCATCAAAATCTTGGTGAACGATAGGCCCTGCAAGTGGGGCTTGGAGGAATCAGGAACGTCCCCCCATCTTCTGGAATATTTCTCCAATGGCGCTGGTATTAGAGCAGCTTGGGGGAGAGATAAGTAAATCCGCGGAGAATACAACGGAAGTGGAGCAGAACTCTCTCCAAATGATACAGCAACAGTCCGCGAGTTCATCAGCTCTGACTCCATCTTGGCGATCACCCTTAGAAAACCACCCCTTCAGCTTCCACTGCATTATCTCACCCCCCCACTGTAATCATGCCTCCCAGTGTGGGCCCACACAATTACTTCTGCTCCAAACATTTTCTTTTTCATTGCGGCGGGGGAAGGGGGAGGAATAGGTAGCTCTCCCCACCCCGACAACCATCAAGGATTCTTGTTGAATCAGGAGCCATGGGCAACAAATAATTCTGATACGTCCAGCCCCAATAGCTGTGATAAACTGCAAGGAAAATTAAATCATTAATTTAATGTTTTTTTGTTGTTTTTTTCTCCATTTTTCCTTCCCGGCCAGTCTAGAGTCAAGCTTAGTGGTTATTCTTTTTAGGCTTATTGTTCTCTACAGTTAGTGAATTACATTTCCTCATTTACTAAATCTACCTTTTTTTTTTTTTTTTTTGGCATGTCAACCACTTGGGTCATTAATGCCATTTATGTGGTATTAAAAATCTACCTTTAATGAAATAAGAGTAATATGCTCAGATTACGCAGCACCTGCGTGGCGGATTATAGTTCTTCTAAGGACCTTTCATTCCATCCATAAAGCTCAAAAAGAGTTAACTTGTAACGTCGTCAAAACAATTTTGAAAAAAGGGAACGGGTGCTACTTTTGTCAAATTCGAGCCACGGGAAAATCTTCTATGATATTATAAGTATCTGTAGATGTTTTTTATTGGTGTTCGGTTAAGCTTGATCCAAAAATATAATTTAAAAAAAGTTTTTTTTTTTGTTTTTTTTATCTGCTGACGTTTTGACTTACATTGTAAGCCATCTTATGGGCTATCGTGAGGGCGATAGGGGGCGTCGTGCCACCTGGATCAAATGTTCATCTTGAATCGACCCCCCAAAAAAAGAAACAAAAAAATCGACTAATGATCTCTACGGTCAAAACACTCCATTTGAAGTTATAATTATTCGTAACTTCATCTTGTTTGAATTTTTAATTGTTCAAGCATTCACTTATTTTTACATGATTTGCCAATGCACTTAATGTCAGATGAAATACACCATTAGAAATTTTCCACCTTATAATTATTGAAAACTTAACTCATAATAAAGGAACAATTTTAACGTTTTGAAACAATATATTAATTCATTTTATATTAAAAAAGAAAAATGTATTTTCTCTCAGCTTTAAAGTACACCGAACTTGAAGCACCCTTGACTCCCTCTGCTCAATAAAAAAAATTAAAACTTTACTGCTACAAAGAATGCTCTGTTATCCTTTTCAAACATTTTTTTTTTTTCTGAACCGCAATAATATATTTTCAAAGAATGTATAACTTCTTTCCGAAGCTTAATAAATAAAGAAGTTTCAGGGGGGTCGAACTCTGCCATTCAGAAGTGAGTTATAGGCTTTCTAAAATTTACAAAGAGTTTAACTTTTTTATGTCCCTTGGAATTAGTAACCGAGCAATACAGAACCTTATTAAATGTAAAAAGTATTTCTCGACTATCACAGAAAATCTCTCTTTAGAATAATATGTATAGCATGTTTTTCATAGTAAATCAATTCATTTTAGACTCTAAATGGTAAATAAGTAGTCCCTATTTGAAATTTTAAAAATTGCATTAATTAGTTAGGCACAAAAATATTTAGGGTTTCATACAGTTCACTTGTGGTCTCAAACGTGAAAAGACTCACGGATTTTTTTAGTACATTCCTATAACCGTGATGATGGTTAATTGTAAACCGAAAATTTAGCAATAATATAGAAAATATTTCATTAAAATATATGTATTTCATATAAAATCTATTTCATTTTTTTGCCGCTTTTATTTTAAACTTAGGTAGAAACCCTGGCTATTCTTATACGTGACTCCCAGCGGCCAAGTTCCTTGTACTTGTGAAAAATTTTTAAATTATGTAAACACCTTGGCTTATACCTCCTTCAAACCCGAGTTAGTGAAATATTTGAAATCGGTAATCATTGAGCTTAATCAAAGATTTTACTTATACATATGTACGTTTTTAACTTCAAACCACTTACATTATTTGAGAATAATTCATAATAATAATAATTTTTTTTTTTAAGTTTTAAAACCTTTTATCCGGTTTGAAAACTCGACACTGTTCAGCAGACAAGTTTGAAAAATAAGTTCTGTCCCATTTATTTTAATATAATTCGTATATATTTATATAATTTTCAAATGGAGAGATCGGGTAGGAAGAGTTGTTATACATAAGACATTAGTAGGTCCTTAAATATTCTTCTTAACTTACATTACATTCGTAACAGTTTTAAACAATTAAATTTTACACCCATTATTGGTTTTATTCGTAAAATCAATAGTTGCATATTTTTTTTCCTAATTTTTATTACTTATTTATTTTTTAAAACATATATAAAGTAAATAATCTAAAGGGTTATTATTATTTCTACCACCAATGAATATAGAACTCTCATACCTTCTATTCTCCGTCTTCATTGGTTTCTGCAAACCATCTTCTGTTGGCGAGCGCTTTCGGACATTGTCCATCTTCGTGGCCGAATACATGTGTTCACTTTCACTGTCTGTATTCCCGAAAGCGCTCGCCAACGGGAGATGGTTTGCAGAAACCAATGAAGACGGAGAATAGAAGGTATGAGAGTTATATATAAAGTACTTATTGGGCATCAGGAGCCCAAATAAATAACAGGTAAGCGCAAAAAGACAAATTGGAGACAATTCTTACAAATTGTATAAACTTATTTTTTAATTTATTTGTTCCTGTTATTCCCCTTAAATGCCTATAGTACCGAAATCAAATATTTGTAAACTTTCACCTCTTGACATAAGCTTTGTCAAATGAAGATGTCTCGAAGTAAATCCACGGTTGAAATCCCTCTGAATACACGAAAGTCGGGCGGCAGAGAGGTAGAAGAATGAATAACTTATGATCTGAGGCCTCCGGACTCGGCCGTTAACTTCATCGGAAAAAAAAAAATCAGTTCAATTATTCAATGCCGGGGAATGGAAGGTTGGTTGAAGCCAGCCACCATTCCTGACAGATTTGTCAAAATATATCTAAAGTCATGCTGATAAAAATAAATCAGTTTTATCATAAAGAGGCGATATTTTCTCCTAGATATTTACAGCCTGATGATTTTATGTTTCACAGTAACACATTGAATCACTCGTGGCTTATTTTATTTATTAATTGATAAAAATAATAGGTCTTATACAATTAATGGAAGTGAATAGAATAAAAATTCTAAACTGTCTCAGCCAGGACTTGAACCTGGATCTCCTGCTATCCAGGCAAGAATTATTGCCCCGATAGATCTCCTGCTATCCGTGCAATAATTCTTGCCTGGGTAGCAGGAGATCCAGGTTCGAGTCCTGGTTGAGACAGTTTAGATTTTTTATTCTATTCCCTTGCATTAATTGTTTAAAATTAATGTGGGATTAAACGCCACAACTAAAAAAATTATATTTGTAATAGGTCTTAGTTTAGAAAGCATAGTAAAACGATTGTAGACAGTCATGTAACTGCTGATTACAGTCAGAGCCTCTCGGTAAGTAATATACTAATTTTTTTAGTGAGTGTTTATTGTAACTGCCTTGTCTACTTCCATAAGGTAAATCGCAAACACAGGAAGTCGTTAGTGGTTAGAGTGCGTGACTCGGAGAAAAGATATATATACCATACGTGTGTGTGTTGTGTGTGTTTAACGAAAAGTTATTTTAAAACACTTGCATTCTTTAGCATTAATGTAAAAAAAAAAAAAATAAATAAAAATAAAAATGTAATCCTATCAGATTTTCCCTTGTTCCATTTATGAAGGTTTTTTATAAATAAGAGTAAATGACGACATTTAATTTTCCAAGTAGACAGAACAAAGTACGTAAAAAGTACGACTGCTAAGGTTTGCTCTAGACAGGCCGGGAAGATAGTGTCGGGGGACGCAATTATCCATCTTAGTCTCATCCCTAAATGTTTCCCCTAAGAAGAGTTTTCCGTAAAAATATAATTGCACAAAGCAGTCAGAAAATAAAATTTCTTAAAAATTTAGAACATTTTCCACCCCTCAACCGGTTTTCAAAAAATTTAGTTATTTGAAAATAATTCAATGAAAAGCCTAAATATCGAATTATTTTTTTAAATTTTAAAATTAAAAAAAAGAAGTCTAGTAAAATACATTTTACAACCAATTATGGTATTTTTTTAAGAACTTAAAAAAAATCGGTAATTTTTATTATTTAAAAAATAACAGAATTTCTTAAGGTTACAAAGCGAGTAAATTACAAACCTATAAATTATGCAAGTTATGCATGTGCGAATCCCAATCTCATTTATGTCTGAGTGTTACTTGAATCGAACCTTATTAGGCAAACAACATCTTGTTACAAACCTTATTACAAACATTATTATGTCCTCATTAGGTGAATCCAACATTAGTGAATTCCCACCTATGAGTGTCTTATTCATTATATATACANTTTTTTTTTTTTTTTTTTTTTTTTTTTTTTTTTTTTTTTTTTTTTTTTTTTTTTAACTTTTATTTATGAATTTATGAATAGTACTTTATTTTTTTTTTCTCAGATCTACCATAAAAAAAAAAGAAAAAAGTACTATTCATTATTTCTCCATGTTTTTTTGTTTTTTTCAGAAGAAATTTTATATGATGTAATGATTTTTCTTCGAGAGGTTCAATAATTTGTGGACTCATTTTAGTTTTTCAATTACAGAAACCTTGATTGGGGGGGGGAGACATTCATCTTAACTATGTAATTACATTATAATATTCAAAAACTAATATAATTATGGAATTGAAAACTTCTTCGATCTCTTGCTTTGAAAAATAATGTTTCGTGGCTTTCACTAAATTCATCCTACTCTTAAGTTATTTGGTTTCTATCAGGTAACATGTTATTTCTTTAGTCGCAAATGTGAACAGTTCAAGGGGGAAATATTTTTAAAAAACATTTTCAAATGTTTACTGCCGTTTCTTAGAACTAAGGAACTAGATAAAATCATTATACATTCATATAGAATTATTTTGATAGATTCTATATTTTCTTATATTTGACGACTTTTTTATCATTATATTTACTGAGACCTTATTGTATTCCTTATTAGATATGTAAAAGAAGAAAACTGACAAATATTTATATTTCACTTTAAAATATATTATTTTTTTAATGGATTACATTTTTTTTGTCTTCTCAAAATTAAAGTTTTTTTTTCGAGTGCTTTTCAGCTTTACGTCTTCATGAGTGACGCTATTGTCTTGGCGTGAGGCATAAGTGGACGTAGTGTCTCTTCAGCTGGAATCAATTAGGGCATAAAGCCGGAAAGATATTTCTGATTAATTGTGGCTAAAAGGCTAAGAAAGTATAATAATTTAGTATATAACTTTCTATAGAACTAAAAGTATAAGTAGAAACATAGAAGTAGAAGTAAAAATGGTGGTCCCTGAAAATGGGATTGTTCAAAAAACCCTAAGCATATTTCTATAATAAATTGTAAAATTTGGAGTATAGCTGGCTGTCTACTTCTATAATGAAGGGGCAATACCTTTTCAGTTGATTTAATCAATAAACAAACATTTCATGTCAGAAAATAATATTGATTTATAGAAATAAATAAAATTTCAAATAATTGAATTAATAACAAATAGAAATGAAAACAGAGTTCAAGTAATTCATAATAATATACGCGGATGAGGTTAATGTAATCTCTGCTCACGATATGAGGTAGAGGTGGGAAAAGGTAATTCTCAGTTAAAAATATCGCACGGGGACATAGATTTCAACCCCTATGGGGTGGTGGTGGAAGGCTGGAAGGGGTTGGTTTTCGGGAATTTATGACACTTATATCACGGGGGGCTTTCGTCTTTCGTTGGCCGCTTACCGCCGGCAGGAAATGCATAATTCATTGTATGCTTTATGTGGCTGAGTACTCCGGAGGAACGGCTCTCCAGAAGAGGTAGGGATTTCATTAGTGTTCCTCCAAGATTAAACTTTCCACTTCAGGTTTTAATTGAACCGTACTGTGTGTGTGTGTGTGTACTACACTGAGACGATCAGGAAATGTTTGGAATATACAATCGTGAAAAAAAAAAAAAAAAAAAAAAAAAAAAAAAAGCTGGTTTTTCAATATCATTTGCAGAATTGGTTCAATGCCCTTATGATAACCCAAAATCTTTTAAAAAAATATTTTCGGAAGTAATAATAAATATACTACTGGAAAATAAAATGATTACAAAGACGGATACGAACTCAGCAAATACTGGAAACCAGCGCTAATTGACAAGAGGATCCAACCAATCAGTGACCAGCTACCTGACTACTCCAGAGACCAGCTGCCAGAACACAGTATAAACCAATGGGAAGGCAGGCTTCGCCCAAGGACTAGACCGCGCCGGGATTATACACCACCTGGTGTGTAAAACATGGTAATTATATACCACCTGGATTTTTAAATCTCTATTTTACAACTCTCATTCTCTTTTCAGCCCTGAAGAAGCCATCACATGATGTGCGAAAGCTCGGCAAATATCAACACCAAGGACCAGACAGCGCCGGGATTATACACCACCTGGTGTATAAAACATGGTAATTATATACCACCTGGATTTTTAAATCTCTCTTTTACAACTCTCATTCTCTTTTCAGCCCTGAAGAAGCCATCACATGATGTGCGAAAGCTCGGCGAATAACAACAACTTGACACGGTCCAACCCGGAAGAAGAAACGGTAAATAC
>KZ808283.1:219959-237058 GCA_000696205.2 Oncopeltus fasciatus
AAAAAAAAAAAAAAAAAAGACCTTGTATAACAATACTATATAATATAAAAATGAATCTAGTACCAAAATATATTGATTACAGGCTTATGAAGTTGCACCTAACGGAAATAATTTGGAAAATTAATTTTAATTGTTTTAAAAAGTCAAATAAAAATAAATTTAGAGAATATTATTTCTCTGGGCTCTAAAAAAAAAATAAAATAAAACAATATATGTTAAGATGTTAGAAAAATGCACTTCACTGCTCATCTAAATTTATTTTAGTAGTAATATTCATAATTTCTTCAATTGAATACAATATTAAGTACTTGAATTGTGCATAACTGCCTATAAGTGTAAATTGTATGGTACACGCATGTGGGAGAAGGCTTCTAGGCAAAAATAAAATTTCCAGAGCTAGCGTTTATTATTTTGTAAATGGTCTCGTTTGCTTCCCTCGGCTTACACATACTTCAGAAGTTGCGCGAATATAAGAACGGTATTCCAGCCGCAAGCCCCTACAATGCCAGCTTCATATGAACTGTTTGTGTAGGACCTCCAAGCTTTCACCGAAGGAGTTGAAGATGTCGAGAACGGTACTCATGTGTGTCGACGGGGTGAGACGGCTGTCGTGTCCTTTTACTGCAAGGCTCTGCTCTCTTCCAGGCAAACTGGGGCATCTCATGTTTACAAACAGCGAGAAGATTTTAAGAAAAGTACGGAACTGGAAGGAATTACATACTGAAACTTGCGTACCCAGGCCTGGGCGATGTCTCCCTCCTTCCCTCACACTCATGTCACGTAAAGTGCAAGCATTGGTTTTACAGATTTTGTAGTGTCATCCCTCATTTTTAGAACTCAATTGTTGTAGCTTTGCTTGTTTTAAATTTATATCAAAGCGACAATAGAATTGTATAAGGATATATCTCATGACAGATGATTTGAAAAAATATTAACAATTTTTCAGGACCTCTTGACTAAGCTTTAGTTTAACATGTGTGTGTTTAAATACCTTAGTAGTTATAATTTTGAATTGAAGAACTTTAATAAGAAATAACAAACTATTTTGCATGAAAGAAAGATCTAAATTATAGGAGTAGATTTTTACCAAAATCTATATAAAAATATTTTTCCATGTGTACTCATTGAAATACTGTGGAATTTCTACATACTCATGTAGAAATTCCACAGTATTTCAGGAATGCAGACAATTCCCAGAGTGCATAGTATTTCAAGTTATGAAAACACTTTATAAAAACATTTTTTGTTGAAGATTGGATCATTGTATGTACAATCATACCTTATCAAAGAGAAAAATATGGAACAGGCATAAGAACTATAAAATATACTCCGATTCTCAATTTAATCAAGGTAGAAACATGTGTGTGTTGTATAACATATATACATATATATATATACACATACACACACACAATGTTTTATATTTTAGCTTCAGACGTTTTAGTGAAATTTCTCTAGGCAGTCATTTCTCAGTAATGTGGAAGTAGGTTTCCTCAGAAGAGAGTAATACCCCGGCTTACAGGAACAGTAGTGCACTCTAACGAGTAACAGCAGAACTGATTTATGTCTACAACGAAAGTGAAACGGGAAAGTCAAGCACACATGTCACATAGGAATCCGTGGGAGTGATATCCTTCGAAATCGATTTCACAATGAGTCCAGGCGACAAATACGTTTCAAAATCCCAGAGAGAGAGAGAGAGAGAGAGAGAAAGAGAGAGAGAGAGAGAGAGAGAGAGAGAGAGAGAGAGAGAGAGAGAGTGAGGGGGGTAGAGGTATACTATACTTAAACAGAATAGAGGTCTCTATACTTAGACTCTATATATAGAGTCTCTCTACAAAATTTATACTCATTGTAATTTGTTCTTTTAGTATGTTCACTTCACTGTTTCTTCCTCCCGTTCATATATATATTTAAAACACAGGAAAATTTAAACATAGGGATATGCCAAGTTTAAATGGGTTATATTTATGTTATACACATCATGACACAACATTGCAATGGATCTTATCAGTATTATTTTTTATATAATATATTTAGGCGCTTCTTAATAATTATTTTTAAGGAAAAGACAAAGCAGAAACGGACAAAAGAAATACATAATAAGAAAGTTGCTCCCTGGAATCGGGTAGAAAGCTAATTACTTTTGCCAGAAAGTTATTCTGGTTTTGGAGGTTTTTCTCATATTCTCCGTTTTCGGTTACTTGTCTTTGAAAAGGTGTCAATTGAAGAAGGTTATAGAATTATTTATTTAAATAAATAGCAACAACCACAGGGTGTCAAGTTTCAGTTAGAAAAATATTTTTACTATTTACTGGAATAATTTCCCCTGTATTGCAATTAGCTCTAGGAGATATAACAATTTCTCAATTAATACAGACGTAATTATAATTTTCGCATTTTTACTTTATGTAGACTGGAATATTTTCTTCTTTTTGTATTGTAGAACTAATGTAAAACGCCATAAATAAATTTCAAATTTTGCATAAAAAGCCGGACTGTGTCGAGTAAATTGACTGCCAAGTAAAGACGAACCCTAGACAGAATGTGACAGAATAACCCTAATCATATTGAAAAACGTGATATTTAAATCGAACGAAACAGCTCGAAGAAGAAGGTTATAGAATTATAGAACAACTTATAATACTATAATTTTCCAGTATTAAACTGATTTACTGCTCGAAATTTCGTTAAGAATGGTACATTATAGTTGGGTTTTTTAAGAGAAAAAATAAAGAAATAAAATAATTTATACAAAATGCATATGTGCATAAGATTTATGTAAGTGAGTCATAATTATTTCATTTATAAAATGATAATAAAAAATTATATGAGACTAAAAAAAGTGAGTAATTAATAAAGTTTAAGAATATAATTTGCATTTGCAGAGAAATTTATGGCAATTTATTGCATAATGTGCAAGAGTCAACTTATAGAAATTAATAATACTCTGAAATACAATTGATTTTAGTAAATTTATTGTTGCCTTATACTTGATTCTATTTATATTTTCATCACATAGAAAGTGCTAAGAATTTATACAGTAGTTTTGTCAATTCGGATTTGTTAATCAAACGTGAGATAAAATTCATGAAAGACATTGCTTTATCTAAAAAATAACGGGTCTCTTATTATGGGACTTATTACAGAAATAATCAAATTATTTTGGAAAAAAAAATGTATTTATTATGTTTTCATTATTCTAAAGTGAAGAAATTTGTCACTTTTTATTACAAATTGTGTAATATGTGGCTCGTTAAGATATATATAATAAGAAACGGCACCTTTGATTCATATCACATATTAACATAAATGGGAATATTAATATAAAATGTGTTGGTTACATAGTTATTTACAAAACATGGATTGTTTTATGTAATGTAAACATGTATTGTATATACATGTTTTATATACAATATACCCGTTAATGGAATTGAAAATCTTTAACCTTCTAAATTTTCATGGATCGTCTCTTTTAAATTAGATGAATTGACCAAAAAGGTAACGTTAGGTTAAAAAAAATTACTGTACTCAAAGAAGATTCTTTCCTTAGTTCTAGCAAATATCGAAAAAAGCTAGGGGAAAAATGTAGGATATCGTACTCCACCCCCTTAGTTTGACAATCTGGAGAAAAATAAAATTCTGATTTGATAGAAGTCAGAGCCAATAGCTGAGCACACCAACAGCTGACCACACTCTCCCTTATTCCTGAATCCGAATGGGGGTTCGCGACAACCAGCTTTCATAGGGAACTTCCCACACCTTCTTCCTACTACCAGCGGGTAACTTATTCAACAGAAGGTGAAAATATTTTCAATTTTATGAAGAGAGGATTTTCAGGGATTCGGCCTCGGTAGTTGAAGAATTAAAAACTAATTTGTAACCAAAAAAGTTCAGTTGTCATGTAAACACAGCTGAGCCCGAGTCTCTCTCCTTCCATCACCCTTTTTGACCTGATGATGACCTGAAAACCAGGCCGAAACGTTGGATAAAATAAAAACTTTTTGATCAAAAATAAGTTTATAATTCATTTACTACCAAGACCGAATTCCTGACAATATTCTTTTCATAAAACTTGTCGGTCAAAAAATTTACCTCCATTTTTTTTTGTTTTTACAAATAATTAAATTTATTTATTTACTAATGATACTAAGGGATGAAAAAAAATAGAATGTCATTAAATTCTAATTTTGAAAATATTAGACATTAGATAGATGAAAATTTAGAGCACTTTTATCGAAGCCTAGTTAGCTAGTATATTTTATCAATTTGTTAATAATGTTATTTATTGACGCTGTTACTTGTTATCACTGTTAATACTGTAATACAATGAAATATAATATCATTTAAATACGAAAAAAAAACTTAAATATCTTTTAATCCAGATTTTCATGAACAGTTCACAACATTAAAGAAGCCAAATACAAGATTTTCTTAAATCCGTTAGCAATATTTCAAGGATTTGGTAAAATGGTTGGATCTCTATAGTTATAGCAAGTGGATGGAGAAAAATCAAACTGGTTAATCCCCTGGATCCGAAGCCTTCATTGGATCTTTTGGCTTTGTTAATCGGAATGTCCAACATTCCTTTGTGATTTACGGCTGGCAAATGAGGCCTCTCTCTCTCTCTCTCTCTCTCTCTCTCTCTCTCTCTCTCTCTCTCTCTCTCTCTGCCATATGATTTATAGCCTTGTCTTTGGGTAATGATCGCAAACTATGAGATGTATTTCCATTTGCGCCAGAACAAATGCCTCCAGATAAAGTGAGTTATGAATTGCGACATAAAGGGATGAGATTCGTTCTTCTGGGACGAGCTTCCCCCGAAAGAACCTCTTATCTGATGATGACATATAATTGTGTCGACCCCACTAATTGCCTTTCTCATTAACGCCGCCTGGGACTTATCGAAGAAAAATGGGCGACGTCTTATATTATCTGAGTTTCGTTGTATTTGGTCATCCTAAATCTTCCTGCTCTTCAAGATGATGGATTATGAAAAGCAAGAAAAACTTAAAGTAGGAATTACTGAAAAACCCCTTTTAAATGTGTCAATGTATTTGTAAGCATTATTGGTAATGTAAGCGTTTGTCTTATTTCAAGTCTCATTCTGAAGACTGTAACTCACTATTTCCACATTTAAAAATGTAAAAATTATTTTAAAAAATTGGAAATTATTGGTTATTGTAAAAACAAACTAAAAACTGTACTAAATATTTAAATATTTCTACGCTCTATAATTTTCTTATATTTTTTTTTACCTAAAAAGNTACTATCGAAATAGGTCACTGTACAGGTAATCGAACTGGTACGAGACCAAAAAAAACTAATTGCAATAAGAGAAGATAATTCAGAAGTAGTATGAATCATTTCCCTCTTTCTGGATTTTGAAAGAAATAAACAAACATGCAAAAGGAGAGTTTGTTGACCGTAGATATTATTCTAAGATGATTTTAGTTGGGGTTCAGTATTCAGATGGTTACCCAGGCATTTTAAACACAATTTCATTATATTTAGTTAAATATTTTGGAAACATTCAGCTTTTAAGTGGCTTATTCAAAAGTTTGTAAAACAAATAAATTAATGTAAAATTTGGTTTTACTTCCGAAAATTGGAGAAATACACATATAATTTTAAGCAAACCATATTGTTAGCTTCTCCTAAAGATGTGCAGTAAGTTCTAAGAAAAGCCTATTTTTAAAGGAAAATCTGCAAACAATTTCTTATATGTCAAGTATATTTAAGGGGCATTAGGGTAGCTTATAGAACCACTTCAGGTTTCGCAATCCTGCCACTGTGGGTTCATATCCCGTTCACAACAAGCATTTATTGGAAAATATGTCCGGAGACACGGATGTTTAGAATAGGATGGAAAACAGTCGATATTCCTTCACCCCAAGAGGTTGGAAGAGAGGCTAACAATAATTTAAAAAAAAAACACCCTTCAGAATTTTTTCCTATTTTTGGGAATTAACCATTCTTTTTTTTTTTCTTTTTTTTTTTTTTTTGCTGTGTTAGCCTATAATTTATACAAAATGCATATGTGCATAAGATTTCTACAGGTTGCCACCCCATTTTAAACACCCATGGCTCAGGAGAAGCTTCTATATCATAAATAAAAGATTGACCTGGGCGGGATTTGAACCCGCGGCGTCAGGAATGCGAGACCCGTACGGATCCCCTAAGCTAGCCAGGCGCCCCCGAATTAACTATTCATTCAGACCATATGCTTTATACTATAAATTGCTTCTTGAATAGATCAACTCTAACTACCAATTTAAAATGTTTTCTAAAGATGCATTATTTTATTTCTAAACTGACAAAGATCAACCCTTAGATTGTGAAATTTCATCCGTTTGCATGTTCATACGTATATCTTATAGAGGACGATTTATTTCGTATGTTCGGCTATATAAAAATCGATAGAGAATTTCGCGTCCCAGAAGAGACCTACAATTACAAATCCTTTTTAGTGGGAATCAACGTGTCATTAGATAAATATCCAAATAATTTTGGACTCTCTAAAAATACTTTTGAAGTCCTTGTACATTGTTTCACTGCACATCCTTCCGGGCAGAATTGGAACTGATATCAGCAGCAGTGGTGACAACCTGCAATGTACTTACAGCTCATAATAAAAAGCATGTTCGATACTATTTTCAGGGGGTGTGGAAAATAAACATTCTCATTCAAACAATTTTAACATATTAGCTTTCATTAAGACTATCCATGTGAATAGACTGTTGGGCTAGTTTTACTTTTCATTTTAGTTAAAATGAATATTCAGTGCTCCTTGGACTTTTTCTCTTTTATTATTCAAGGGTGGATTTTCTTGTCATAAAACGATAAGGCGGCAGTTGGGAACATTCGGGAGCTGGTATACACTACACTCTGGGGGATGATGCGCGCATTTGCATACATTTGAATAAATTTCACTGTGCGAATGATGAAACTGCCAAAGACGGAAAGGGTATTTGTACCTTCCGTCGAACCGAATAATCTCCATACTCATACTCTCATCATTCTAAATTATCAAAACCATAAACCACAGAAGACTTATATAAATATTACTTTGTAATATATTTTCATTAATAAGTATTATAAAACATAAATATATCTTTAAATTAATCTAAGATGATTTTAGTAGGGGTTCAGTCAGGGTAGATCCAAAAAATTACAAATTTAAAAAATTTATTTTTTAATAAAGGATTATCTGCCAACGTCAGTCATGGAAATGTGAACTTAGGGACAGGACGTCCTCTCTCATCTTCATTTCCTTCATGTCCCTGAAGATGGCTTACAATGTAAGCCGAAACGTTGGCAGATAATCCTTCATTAAAAAAGTACATTTTTTAAATTTGTGTTTTTTGGATCTACCTTGACCGAACCCCAACTAAATTCATCTTAGAATAATATCTACGGTCAATAAACTCTTCTTTTGATCTTTAAATTAATTATTTTGTGGTTTGATTATATTGAAATCTCTCTAATTTATTTTGATTGCAATATATCAAAAATACTGATACTTTTTAGGATTATTTATAAAAATTAATTTACTTAAAACCCGAGTGAATCGTTATTGTACTTTTTATTTTTTTATTAACAAACTATAAATCCAAAATTTTATTTAATAAATTATAATTCAAATAAAAATTGATTTAAATAATTATTTATTCAAAAGGGACAATTTTCGTCGTTCTTCATATAATTATCGTAAATGTCCTAAATAAATTTTAGTTGTTGACATATTTCCAAACAATCATATTTGGATAAATCCTCCTTTTAAATGGCTTTTTTTTATTTATTTTTTTCCGAAGCACTCCTTTTCCTTCTTTATCATCCTTCATCACCTTCATTTTTATGTATATTTTAATCGTGTGAGAATGGTCGGGGTTTCGGCCAGGTAGAAAAAAAAAATATACACCACAATTTGGAGTAATATTTTTATTTATGCCAACGTTTCGGCTTAGCTAGTAAGCCATCATCAGGGCAATGGTGTTGGGTGGAGAAATCTCCCCAGGGCGGTGTCTTCACATTGTAAACAAGATATTCGAGACGGCCAACTAATCATCAACCATATATTTTAATATGCAAAATTTTAAATATATAAAAAATTTATACTTTTTTGTGCCCTTTATTAAACGTCTGTATGTGAAATACTCTTCCTACGGCATCAATTTAACTCTAAAAATGTAAAACTCTTTACACTGCGACGGTAGTGTACAATTTGAAAGTATACATTTTATTTCTCTGTAGTGCATCCTCCTTTTTTAGGAGACATGTTATCTATTAAGTTTAAAATATTTTTGTAAGCTGCTAGAATTTAATAAATTTAATAATAATTAATTTTCCGCTTTTTATCTTTATAATCACGATGATGATCATCATAAAAAAAAATAAAAAAATTGTGTCAAGTGGAACATGCCTTAAAGACAAAAGAACTTTAAAATATTAAATTTAATAGCACTTGAACTTATAGGTAACTATTTATATTCTGTATAAATATACATAACAGTATTGTAAAATATTGTGTACACATAACGATTTCACTCATATTATAGACATCAGGAATTAATTCGCATCTAAGAAAGCTATTTTTACTTTTTATTGAACGTACATTTTACTTCAAACATAATATTATGTATAAAGTATTTGTTTCCTCGATTATATGAAGAATTGTACATGCATGTGACATATAAATTTGTGTGTGTGTCATTATACGGTTTAGCATCCTGAATTTTTATTTAAAAAGAAAATTACCTTTCAAACCACAGGATGAGAAAGATAATAGACATATACTTCAACTTAAATTCTAGTTAAGTTTGAAAATTCACTCGAATATTTATAGTGAGTTTATTAGTTTCATTCGATAAGTAAAACATACTGGTTTTTATGTTTGAGAATTATTTGGAAGAATAAGCAAATATCAAAAATATAAATGCTAAATGTTGCGAGGAAAATGAATATTTCCTGTATTGGTTTCCGATAGACACTTATCTCTACCGGGTCCAATATTCTCGAAAACACTTTTTATTGCATCTCCAAATATAAATACTCTTTTTAAATACGCTCAAATTGTACCAAAAAACAACATACTATACACATAATATTAATCATGGAAGCTCATTTAGACAGGTATCGACATATATATATGTATAGGAAAAGCGGTAAAAAGATTTATTATTTATACAATAAATTCGTAAATTTCGTAAAGAGATACATATTTTATTGAAAATAATCCGTACGTTAAAAAAATAAGATTAAGTTCAAGTCCTGATTTTTAAGATTTATTATTCTTTTTTTGGTTGACATCGGATAAGCGGGAGTGATGGTTTAAAGGAAGAAGAAAATTTATAATCGTAATATATTCGTTATAAATGGTGCTACGAAAAAGTTTATTAAGCATAATTAGTACACAAAGTAACTTTCTTACATTTTTGTACTAATAACTTTACAGAAAAGTTTTATTAGAAAAGTTATTTTCGGCTGAAACAACGGAGATTGAGGACAACCCCCTCCCACCCCCTTAGTGCATAGTCAGCTTTAGTTATTTTAACTTTTGTGATGACTGTCCTCTGTAGTTTACATATTGTAATTAGTCGTTTCCGTCTTTAATGAAATACAGGAAATCTTCTCATTTTACGAAGATCTTGCTAGACGGACAATTTATTCAAAGCAGTTCAAATAGAGTTTTTTTTTACCGTAAATTTTATTATTAGAAGTTTTTTTGTTTTTTTTTCCCAATTTCATCCCAATCCATTTGCCCAATCCCTGTCAACGGACTCCAATCCTCACAATCCTCCCCGACGACTAAAACGAAGATGGCCTCGCGATCTCCTGGGCCTTAATGCCTAAACTTAATGGGTGTGGGGTCGATGGGCCCCTTCTCCATGCACAGTGATGACCATTTATTTATTTATTGTTAATTTTATTATTATTTCATTATATTTTTTCTTTCTTTTATTTTATTTATATTATTTTTATACATGTACATTTATTTTAAGTCATCAAATTACAAGATGTTATATAACAGAATGTAATAAATAAAGATTTATTAAAAAANTTACAAACTGCCATTCAAAAAATTCAAGAAGACCTAAATTCAATATTATTAGAAGTTTTTTGTTGGGATTCGGTCAAGATAGATCCAAAATTACACAAATTAAAAAAAAAAAGTGTATTTTTAAAAATTTCCTGCCTATAATTTCTCAAAACACATGCAAATAATTTTTTTAAATACGTTTTTTTTTTTAAATTTGTATTTTTTAAAATCTATCTTGACCGAACCCCAACAAAGACATCTACTATTGAAGGCAGTATCATACCTTCTATTGTCCGTCTTCATTGGTTTCTGCACACCATCTGCACATACCAGCGCTCGCCAACAGAAGATGGTATGCAGAAACCAATGAAGACGGATAATAGAAGGTATGATAGTTCTATATTCATTGGTAGAGAAAATAACCATTTAGATTATTTAATTGAAAGCAGTAGTTTACATATCATTTCATTAAAATGTATAATTGTTTTGAATGGGTTTATAATTATCCTGCGTTGTTATTATTAAATCAGTAGTCCACTACAATACTTGGGTCTTGTTTAGATTAGGCCCGCCAGTTATTTTATATTGACATTTTATACAGAAATTAAATCACATGTTTAAATATTATTTAATTTAGTATTGTTTGTGTAATTGCGGTTATAAAAGTATTACAAAATGAATGTTTTTGATGTTTACGATTTATGCAAAGAAGAACAACGAGCCAGGATTTTTTTTTTAAGAAATAGGAATTCTGCCTAAGGAAACTTAGAAAAAATTCGATAGAATTTTTTAAAACTTTTCAAAAATGTTTATAAATACTTTTCCAACATTTTTCCCCGTAGGGGGTTGGCGGGGGGGGGGGGATTTTATGTTTTTTTCTGATTCTTTGAACTTTTCTAAGAATATTTATACCTTTGAAAACTTTTTCTGACCAGTAGAACCGGAGATATGAATTTTTAAAAAATAACTGGCGGGCCTAATCTAAACAAGACCCCAATACTATTAAGCTACTGTATAATTTTCATTAAGCACTCTTAAGAGATGTTCGTGATTTAATTCAAACTGGATATTAAATAACAAAGCCATCTGTAAAGTTGAAAAACAAAAGTAAAGAGGTACTTAAATATGAAATGCCAAGAAGATATCTCATAAATATTATAATCCCTACTGGTTAAGGGATATAAAAAATAAAATAAACCAATGTGGGTACAGCCTTCTGTGAAATAATGTGGATAAATGTGTGTGATGTATGCCTCGGGCGAGTTTTCTGTGAGTGTGTTTGTATCGCATATTCTAATGTGTGTGTGTAAGTGAGGTGCGTAGAGAGAGAGTGAGACAGAGAGAGAGATGCGTTTTTCCGTCGTATTGGTGAGTGAGCTGCGTTACCAATGCCTGCGTGTGGGTGCTGGTTACTTAGGGGAGAGGGGGTAGGAAAACCCTCAGAGAAGTCTTCGTTATTACCATCATATTTAACAAAAACATTTCCTATATTTCACCGTCGTTATCCGAGTCTCATCCCTTTCCCTCACTCCCCGCCCCCTCTCTCTGCCTCCCCTACCTAATATCCCACTTCTTCCCTAACCCCCACCAACCTCGAGAATGTCACTTTGTAACCAAAACGCCAAGCTCTCAGCTCTGTTACTCGTATTTCTGTATGGAGTTATGTTTGTTTTTTTTTCTTCCTTTTTCAATGTGGAGTAGTGCGTAAACAATTTTGTAGAATGTTCACGTAGGCTTCGTCGGTCGTCAGATGTATTTACCGTTTCTTCTTCCGTGTTGGACCGTGTCAAGTTGTTGATAGTTGCCGAGCTTTCGCACATCATGTGATGGCTTCTTCAGGGCTGAAAAGAGAATGAAAAGAATTCTCTTTTCAGCCCTGAAGAAGCCATCACATGATGTGCGAATGCTCGGCAAATAACAACAATTTGACTCGGTCCAACCCGGAAGATGAAATGGTAAATTTTGTAAAAGTTTACTTATTCTCTTCATACCTAAGTGTGAATTGGTGAAAAGTTCGATATAAAAGCCAAGAAAAGTAAATAATCTGAAGGGATATTATCACTACCAATAAATATAGAACTACGAGTATCATACCTTCTATTATCCGTCTTCAATGGTTTCTTCAAACCATCGTCTTCCATAAGACGATGGGTTGAAGAAACCAATGAAGACGGATAATAGAAGGTATGATAGCCAAGAAAAGTTGTTAAGGAATTATGCTTATTAACAATATCAAGATAATTTACAATTTTTTATACATATCCTTACATCGACAATTGGAGGAGAGGGAAGAGGAATCACTTGGCCGAAGTCGTTAAATTTAGCTTTTTAGTTAATATCTTTTTTAATAAATTGTGAATGACCAAATAGTCAAACTCATAACTATTTTTTTAAAGTTGATTTTGATGTTTCAAATATCAAAAGAAATTTATTATTTAAATTCGAATAATAAAGTAACAAGTTTCTTCGGCATACACGAAAATTCTGTAACAGCTGAAACAAATTTGACTAAATTAAGGATTTATGTTATATCTTCGTCAATGTGCCTAAATTCATATCTGTTAAAATAACTAAATGTACGGCAGAATTGGATTTTGTTCTGGTAATTTTGCTTGCACTGGTTGAACCTCACTCAGGCCAGCCAATTGTCAAAAAGTTGGCTGGAGCATATGAACGTGCTGGTCAGAGGAAAGGTAAGTGGAACACAACCCAAAATGATAGACAATAAATTGAATACCGAACATATACCTCATACGCGACTACATGAACATGACACATGGGGTCAAACTTCACCAGACAAGACGATAGTCTATCGTGGGCTTTTGCAGGAAGGCTTTTAAGGATATCAAAAGTCTCTTCACCGAAGCGCGTAGAATATGGAGCCAGGGTTGTTTCTGATGAAAGGGGGTTGAATTTATAACAAATCTTCCTGTTCCACCAACACCTTCACAATATTGTGAGAGGAACACGAGTCACTCAAACCCTTCACACTTCTTCCTTCTTGACCACACTCCATCCAACTACAAATCACTGACCAATGACCAACTATCACGAAATGCTTCAGATAGGAATCCTATAAGCAAAGTGATCCTCCAAGAGTTGACGCAAAATACTTTTTCTTAAAACAGTCTAAACAGCTCGGTACTCAGAACTACATACTTTCTACAAACTGGTGTGTTGAGATATGTCTCTCTGATACATAATCCAAAAACTCTGGAGCATAATCATTAGTCTCTTATACGAATTAGTTTACTCAGAAACTCAGATCTCTACCCAGCACTTACTATCTCATACTTACTTCTTTAATATTTCTTAGAGGACAGGTAATTCTTCACCAGGGTAGGCCCATATCCTTTACTTTAATATAATTCAGTTGAATTCGAATAATGAATATTCGTTTTAAATTAGCTTTAGGCCATTCATACGAGGAAACATTTTTACAAATTCGTTAAGTTATCAATTTAAAGCTTCAACACAATGCCTAAGTAAACTAGGCAAACACATGTTAAGCGGGAGAAAGATTTTTGAAAAGAAGCTCTAAGGTTTCAGATTCCCATGAATTACAAATGCATACAGCCGTTCAGGAGAAATTAATTTGTTCACCGAATAAAGGGGCATTTGTTTAAGTATTCCCCTGAGTTTGAAGGCCATGTATGATTAAATTCCGGCGTTTGGGCAGGAACAGCTCCGTAAAAGTAAATCTCATGCATGAGTAAGGGCCAGGGTCCTGGAGTTTTGAGTTCCGGAGGGATGAGTGAATAACCTAACGCAACGCATGCGTATCTTATGATCAAGTGCTCTTTACTATCGAAATAGGTCACTGTACAGGTAATCGAACTGGTACGAGACCAAAAAAAACTAATTGCAATAAGAGAAGATAATTCAGAAGTAGTATGAATCATTTCCCTCTTTCTGGATTTTGAAAGAAATAAACAAACATCCTCCATCAATATTAATATAATATTTTACATTGATTTCTAGTAAGATGGTTTTTCTATGTTTATACAAGCCTGATTCCTTTTTTAAGCCTCAACAAGGAGATTTTGGATATATATTGTTTTGTCGATAGCATTCTCCTGTATGCACTTAATTCAGGATATGCATACAGGAGAATGCTATCGACATACTGTATAGAACACTATATGCATTTAATTCATACTGAATTAAAATACTGTACATTTGCTAGTAGGTGTACCTGTGGCTTGAACAGTCTTTACCCAACAATATCATTAGTAGCATTTTGTCGATGGAAAGTTGTGATTGAAACCTATTCTTCATCTTTGTTTATATCTGTATTTATTTTTTATGTGTAGTGAGCATAGAAGAATATATGCATCCCATCCGAAGACTAAATCTGTAACCATTTCTTGTTTGGCTACTCAACATCACGACAAGTGATTTTTTGGTGCGTGTTTCCTTTAAAATTTATGTTGAAGTGTATCTGCGTCTACTGCTGGCTACAGGTAGTTCTGCTAGATTTTCTTAATAATTATTGTCATTTTGCCTTTTCATACAATAAGATTTATATACTTGATTATGAATAGCGCTTGAAATGAATAGCATATTTCATATTGAATTACACACTTTAATAATAATTGTTATTTTTTGGTCGAGCTCAGCTGTAACATTGGTTAACTTCTTGTTGATTTCATATGATATTCGCCAATTGAGTCAGTTTACTATTGCAGAATTCTTTTCAAATACTTTCTACACAAAACCCAATGCTATTACAAGGTTTGTACTAATTTCATAAATATTTTCATGGTAGATCCATCTTAAAATTTTTTTATTTATAGAAGTAAAGCACATCCTGAGCTTTATAGCTGGAGCCGGAATGGGAGAAGAGGGTGGAGAGCTAGGAGCAGGGGAGGCTTATCAGTTAGCTCCCCCAGTGATAGAAACTGCTGATAAGGGCGGACAGAAGGGACCCAATCAGTGCTCTGAAAGAGTCTACGGACCGGCAGCACTCCATTCCGAGTTGCTAGCAAAACTCTTTCCCAGCAGAACTGTATTGTCTTCTGATGAAGAGCTGTCTCCTGATGATGGGATCCAAACGATAAAAGATGTTCTGGCCGGCAACGATTCATTTCCAAAGCGGAACGCACTTTATCATCACGTACTAAATTACGAAATGATGATAGACATCCAATGTGGTTCCGGATCCAGATCTCAAGTGACAGTTGATAATATAATAATGGATTATTATATAGATTTATATATCCACTTATTGATGATAAAATACAGAATCGACTTAATGTTTCAGTTTTTACTGTCTTTTGTCGATAGCAATAAGCAATTTCCTAGAAATTCTATCAAATTCATGTACTTCACATACAGTTACTTCTCTGCCTCCTAAGTTTCCTTTAAAATATAAAACTGGGCGAGCATACTAAAATTAAAAGTCAAAAACTTAACCGATATCAAAAACTCTTATAGAGGCTCTTTAGCCTTCCTATACATTTATAGAAACTCAAAACTTACTGCAAGTTAAAAGATGCTGTTTAATAGAGTAGTGATTTGACCAATCTAGGCAAAACTCTGGGATGCCACCAAGCCATTCAACATCTGACGAATCCAATCGTTTTAGTCCAAATTCTGTACAAAAATCTAATCCCCCTGTTGTATACCTAACTCTTCCCCTCAGCATGAATTCAATATCCTTTCAGTCCGAAATCTCCCATCCTACCGCTTATCTATTTTCCTTGTTGACTGTCAAATCACCTAAACCCATTTGCACAGGCCCTGTTCACTAACTGCAATCTTTACAACCCACCAAAACGACTCAGACGAAGATGGCTTCGGACCTCCTGGGAATATAGATTCTATTTAACTTGATAGTGGTGTCATTGGGTACTTTCTTTTTTCCATGTATAAATTATTATTTTCTACGGATTCTTTCGATTTCATCAAATAACAAAAATAATTTAAATTGTACATTTAAACTATGCTTTGAAATTTAGAGGGTTTCAGATGATAATTGATAAAGATACTAACAAAAATAAGTAAATATATCTGTATTTTTTTTAAGCTTACTGATTATACAAGTTAGCTGATTTATTCGTTAATGATACAACACCAGGATAATAATGATTAAGGTAAACAGCGAATTATTTTATTCTTATTAAATAATTATTTTTACCAACACTAAATTGTTGATTCATTATCTACGAGTTCCTTGTGCTTTTGTTCCCAATTCATCTGAAGAATTAATGACAGACAATGAAATTTTATACACTTCGAATTGTTTCTTAAAATTAATCATTTTGAATTGTATTTTATGTGAAGATAAATTAATTTTCTGTGATTTATTTTTAATTTATGAGAAAAGTTTTCAAAATTAAAATACATCTACCTTATATTAGAATCCAAGCATACTGTACTGATTTCCAAAAATTCTCATCCGTGGGTTCTCATAAAAAGACAAGCTCGGAGAAAGAGAACCCCCTAATAAAAGGTTGAATGTAGCTAAAACGAAATTTATTTTGCTTCCGCGGAGACGAAGAAATGCGGCTGGAATGAAACGAATGTCATACTCTTTTTACGTTGAACGACGAGATAAATGTTAATGAGAGCATGTTTGTAAGGGAAGGATGTGGGAGGGTGAGAAATGAGGGGGCTACGTTTGCAATATTCATGTGAATTTCGGACGGGGAAAAATACTTCAACAACCTTGCTCGTCTTCGCATACATTTATAAAATTCATTATCTTCAAAAATAAAAATCCTACAGTTACCATGAATGCTTATTGCAAATATAATTGACCAATCAACTTTTTATTGCAAGTATTTTCATTATTTTATATTGAATTTTCTTCGTTTACTATTAGATTCTTCTACTTAAGGCATTTTGATATTCTGACATAAAGTTTAAAATTTTATACTTATTTGTAAACAAAAAAGGATTGAATTTTCCCGGGGTAGTATTACATGATTTGTTACCAGAAAAAAATAGAAGCTAAAGAAATCATCAAGACTTTTCAGGCATTAATTGGTAATAAATTAATTAAAATTTTACTTTTTGCCATGAAAGTTTATTTTAAAAAATTTTTCATCCAAAAATG
>KZ808284.1:71110-83767 GCA_000696205.2 Oncopeltus fasciatus
TTTAAAAAAAGTGATTTTTAAAAATTATCTGCTAACAAAAGGAGAGTTTTTTTAACCGTAGATATTATTCTTAGATGATTTTAGGTGGGGTTTGGTCAAGGTATATTTTTGGCGTCATGCCAGTCATGGAAATGTGAACTTAGGGACAGGACGTCCTCTCTCATCTTCATGATAGCCCTGAAGATGGCTTACAATGTAAGCCAAAACGTTGGCAGATCCTTTATTAAAAAATACATATTTTAAATTTGTGTTTTTTGGATCTACCTTGACCGAACCCCAACTAAAATCATCTAAGGATTATCTGTTAAAGTTTCGGCTTGCATTGCATGTAATCTTCAGGGCTATCATGAAGGCGGTAGGGGACGTCATGGTACTTGATCTCATTTTCATGACTCAAATTTTCATTAAAAAAAAAAAAAGCCCTCCAATTTAATGTTTGTGTAATTGTCTGTAGAAAATAGTTATTTGAAAAGGTAAAATATAGACTGAGACAACGAAATTGTTTTACAATTCGTTGGACATTATTAGGTAATAAACAATTAAACTTTCTAATTAAAGATTGAACAATGAAAAGTGCTACTGAGTGGTACATTCTTACTTTTATTACGTCAAAGAAAATATTATATTAATCAAAATTATAAATACAATTTATTCTTTGTGAAACATATTTTTTTTACATAAAATTTTGAAATAATCTACAAGGACCAAGGACCCATTATCACACTGCCAAGGTCGGTCTTATGCGACAATAAGCTACAGATTGTGTTAAATTGGGAGTGGATTCGGCTGTGATTTTTTGTAACAGAGACCTTGATTCCGTAAGGGCGCAGCCTTTAAAAGAAAAAAAAATACGTTTTTAAGTACGAATAATTGAATTCATCATTTTCTTCCTTGGGATCACCTTCGCCTCAGAATATTAGGAATGATCAAATATCAGATTGTAGCCTTCGTATCATTCCATATTGGTAGTAATGACCGAATTTATCAGAATAATTTTTTTTTCTTCAAAAGGAATAGCTAAAGACATTTATAAAACCAAATTATGGAGATTAGACGAAAATAAAGAAAATATGAAATATAACATATATTATCAAATAATAAAAGAACGGAGTTCGAAATCTGATAATTTCCATGTATATATTCATCTAGTTGTAAACTTATTTATTTATTTTTTTTTTTCTGTGTTAGCCTCCCTTGCAACCACTAAGGGTCATTGGAGGGAGGGGCTATCTACAGGTTGCCACCCTATTTTAAACACCCATGGCTCAGGACAAGCTTCTATATTATAAATAAAAGATTGACCTGGGCGGGATTTGAACCCGCGACGTCAGGATTGCGAGACCCGTACGGATCCCCTGAGCTATCCCGGCGCCCCTTGTAAACTTATTGAATTTAATACTTAGAGAAGATAGAGTTGCATGATGAAAGTAACATGAAATTAGGTACGTCGGGGAATCAAGGCTTCATCATTTAAAATTTTATGAAGATAAATAGAATTATTGGCTATCATGGTTTACTACTTAGTTTTTATTTTATTTTATAATTTATATACAGTCGTCATAAATGCTTGACTTGTATTTTACGCTACACTATAAGGTGGGGGGGGGGAGGTGTTATTATTTTGAAGTTATGGCCATTATTACATGCATTTCGGGGTAAAAATTAAGATAATAAAATGTTAAGAATGCAATTTTGTATAAAAATTATATTATGAGTCTTATTTTGTGAGTGCATAAAGAAAAAAAAAAAATATAATAAACTGTAGTTTAGGTATTTGCTAAGGAATTTTTCTCTTTTCAAATAAAATCGCTTAAAAAAAATGTGAAAATTAAACCCCCTCAACAGTCCTTTAATAATACTTTCCTCATAAAAGAATTTATTTCAGAACGGAGTATTGTTTATTACTTACAGGGGATCAGCTATTCATTTTGACATTGTATGAAATTTTTTATATTTAGCAAATCTTTGGAGGAAACTGAATTTTGTAATTCTAAAATAATTATTATGAGTTATTTCTAGCAAAGTTTAAATAGAGAGCTGAAATATATCTAATTTGCATATAAGTAATGTTAAAATATTTAACAATTTTTAGTGCATGGGAACAGAATAAAAAATCTAACCGTCTTAGCCAGGGCATGAACCTGGATCCCCTGCTATCCGGGCCAGTGCGTTACCATTTACGCTATGAGGAGAAGCCTGATAAGTCATTAAATTTCTTGCACTAGTGCCGAGAGTCTAACCTCAGAGGCAGACGAATATATCGTCTTATGCTCGAAGGAGCTTACATTTTCAAGCTGTTTAAATGAATCTCGTTATTTACTTTTAAATTTTAATTTTATAAATATTATTTTTTTGTGGTATTTAATCCCACGTAAATTTTAACAATTTTTAGTTACTGCAGAATNTTATTATATATTTATGCATTTCAACTTAAATTGTATGTCAACATCAGGGCTGAAATACAATACACATTATTACACTTATAATGTGTAACTATGGGCTTAGGGGGTTGTAAGGTTTGTGAATTTCGGGTAGTCTGTAAAGTGCGAGTGCACTAGAATTGTAGGATATCAGTCTGGAGTAGGTAGATTTGTCTATGCATTGGTTTTGAAGGAGGCATTTGATAAGGTAATTAATGGAACAGGATACACTAGGAGTGGGGTCTTTGGTAGTCTTTGGTAAGTGGTGGTTTCAGAAAGCATAGAATACATTTTTTCTTCATACTCTGTGCAGTCCATGGCTATTATTTTATTACCTTTGTCGGCGCGGGTTATGATGACCTGATTATGGGTCTTGAAAAAAGTGCGTGTGGGGTTGATATGATTGGAAAATTTTTGTTATGAAACTTTTTTGGTTTTCACTGCAAGAATTGTTGTATGCGATATGTTAGAATCTAAACTATTGTAATCCTCGTTATTCATGGAAGACTTCACCCTTTTGGATGGAATGTAAATTGTGTTCTTAATTAATGTTGCCCATAGTTTCAGCAATTTTAAAATTTAAAAATTTTTAAAATGAAAATTGTTCCCTTGTGAGAGAACATATTGCGGTCTAAATTTAGTATAATAGGTCGTAAAATTAGTTCAAAAGCAACTGGCCCGAAATATATCCAAGATTAAATGAATGTCATTTCGAAACCTGTCTGCTTACACTAGCATGCACATTCTTTATAAAAGTAATAAGCAGTGCCGAAATATTGACTGAGTCGAGCAATATAGATGCTTAAGAATAAATTTGAGCTTTGGACTTCAGTAGCTGAAAGGAGAGGCCATGTTGTTTCGAAATTCCTAACTTTGATGTTTGCTTTCCGAACATTAAAGGAAGCTCTTTGTTAGAAAGAAATTAAAATCTTTTACGATGTATATTTGGAATCTCTTAAGCTCGGCAGGAATATTGACCTGGAGAAGAAATTTTCTATTAAGTGGTGTCACCCACCTTTCTCTAAGCAAGTTTTTTCCGTAATAAAAATGTATATTTCTCCCCAATAAATATTTATTTATTTTAAGAACTGTTAAAACTTTTCGACAAAAAAATATACATATAAGGACTGTTTTGTGTTTCATACCTCTTCTTCCAAAAGACGACATTATATCATTCGAAATATTGTAACTTGAGAATGTTTGCATTAATATGATAGAGATGGGTTTAAAATGTATCATAGAATTAATGGTATCGATAAGTAGAATAATGGATATATCTATAAATGTTTCATAAATGCTTAATTAAAAATCAGAGAAAGCAAGTTTATCTGTAAACCTGAAGAATTACAAAAAAAAAAAAAAAAAAATGTTTCTCTCCATTGAAAAGAAGAAAAAAAAAATTGATTAAACTGAGAATTTTGAGCACGCAAAAATGAAACACACAAAGAGAAGGATCTGTTACTGAGCATAGCTAACAGTGTACTGAACATATCCTGCCAGTCAGACTGATGTTTTCCCGGAGGTTGTGTGGTCTCAGACAGGTCTCAGACAATGGTGGGTAGAACTCATTTCAGCGGGTAATTAGAACGTGGAGACAAGTCACACAAGCCCGGGGAACACTCGAGCCGTACAGAATAAATACCGCCGCCCGTCTCCACTATTTCGGGGCGCAAACCACCCCCTCCCCTCCCTCTTCAGCAACCTCTGAACTCTGCTTTCAACTTCAGCTTGAACTCTTCAGCAAGGAGCTACTTCTGTAATTAACACCACAATCCCCTACCTCGAGTCATTATCTGCTAGGCAACATGTGTGGTTTTTTTTTCCTTTTTAACCTTAAAGCAAACCCACCCAAGTGGAAGATTTATCTGTTGGTGATTATCAAAACTATTCTGCAGTATATATTCATTCTAGATTTAATTAGCATAGGCAACTTTTACAAACAACTTGTAACCTATTGGTAACATCCTTACCAAGGACTGCGGGATATGAATAAAAATATAAGGTATTTTTTCAAATAACTTTGGGGGCAACATTACTATAAAAAAAGTATCAGAACGACCAAGGAGTCGTTATCCTGTTGAAAGAGTATCACGACCGACTATTGGAAAACCAGCACTCGAGGAATGATGTCTCTAGCTCACACTTTTACGATTGTGCCCCTACACTCGGGTCTATATATACGTACAGGCAATGCTCCATAGACAATAGATTCAGCAAGATAATAAAATTCGGTTTTTCAACGCACAACTAAAAGCTATGCTCATTTTTCAGTGAATTCACACCAATTGGACTTGTATCACCAGAAATGTAAAGTGAAAATTTAAAACAAAAACATGCCTTAACAGGTGTAAAATTTAGTTCAGAAGAATACTATTATCTTGCAAAATATATTTTTTGAGCTGTAGAACGAATTTGAACAATATGAGCAGGGTTTTTCTTAACCTTTACTAAGAGTGAGACTTTTATAGACTTTCTGAACAGTCTAGAAACTCCAATCATTGGCGATAGAGAAAGATTATCTACCAATAATCTCTCAGGCCAAAAACTCTCTGTTTGAAGTAACAATAATTGTTATTCCTTAATGGAATTTCACGTGTCATTTTTAAATGAAAAATTCTTAGTGAAATCAGATTAATAGGTATACAATAAATGCAAGGGAAGAGAACAAAAAAAAAATATTAATATTAAAATATAGCCGGCACTCGAACCCAGATCTCCTGCTTTCCGGGCAAGTATGCTGGCCATTACACCGCCGAGGCTAGCTATGTGATTCCTTCTATTCCCCGCACTTTACTCCGAGTCTAAACCCCCAAGTAAGACGAATATATCGCCTTATGCTCGAAGGAATAAATAAAATCTTACTACCTCAGCCGGACACGAACCCGCATCTCCTGATTTACGGGCAAGTAGGCTGGCCTTTACACCACCGAGGCTAGCTAGATAATTCCTTCGAGCATCAGATTAATAAGATTTCAGATACCACCTGGTAAGTTAACATTTTTTTCTTTCCTTGGAGCAGCGGACAATATGAGAGTTTTCTATATTAAAAGTGATTAAATTCATGAATAAATTAATAAACTCATGTAATGACAAGGAAAGTTCAAAAACTGAATCGAATAAAAGACAATTGACGCCGTTTTTCATTTAAAATGTTATCAATTATAATAATTGTACTGGATTTTATTAAATTTGACTTAAAGTGACTGTTAATGAATCTGCACAAATTTTATTGGTTCTAAACTTGAACCCTTATTCTTTTTCAGAAATTTCGCAGCCTAAGATATGATAATGAAAACTATATAGTCGAGTTGAGTCAGGGAAAAGGGTTTATTTATAAACCAGAGATAGTATTATTTGCTTTACCTAAAATTTATAAACCATCATTTGTTTCAAATGTAATTTTATAACATTTGTATTTTTTAAAGTTTCTAAAAAAACTTATATTGAGGACATTTTTTAAGAATATATCTACGGATTAACGTGCTTCATTATTTTTTAAATATAGAAATGAAATTAGGCAATATGAATTGTAAACATTTATAAACATAAAATGTTTGTCATAATTCGTGTTCCTTTACAATTTAGTGAACATCCAATAAATTCAATTTTTCTTAAAAGTAATGATTTAAATACAGTTGAGTAAAATTAAACTTTAAGTTAAATAGGGTTTGTTTCAACAATTACAATTTATAAAATTTTACGATGTCTAACTATTAAGAGCGAAGATACTTAAAGTATTAAGATATTTATGAATTTAGGATTGTATCTTAATAACCTAATAACCTAGGAGTGTATCCCGTAACCTACGAAGGTTAAAACTCTTCCCAACTCTACATTTCATTACAAGTTGTAATATTTGCTCATACTGACTAAGTTAATTTTTAATAAAATATCAAAAGTATTCTAGCTTCTGGATGAGAGTCTTATTATTAGTAAAAAAAAAAAGTCCGGAAATTCCTTATTCATGTTTCGTTCAGAAAATGAAGTTAAAAAAGTTGTGCGAGTGATTCGTTTAGTTAAGTTTTTGTTTAGTTGAGTGTTTCGTTTAGTCAAGTGTTTAGTATTTGTTGAATGCTCATGGTACTCTCCATGAGTAGAGAAGAGGAGCAATATTTCAGTAAAGAAACGCGGTACAGCTAGCTGAATCTGAAATAGACATGGCTGGAACGGGCTGGAGAACAAAAGGCCCTGGTGGCCCCATTCCAAGCCGGGCGGCGGGAACCCCCTATAGAGTCGAAGATATTCGGCCGCGAACAGGACTTATTGGGCGAGGAATTCCTCTCACTGTTTGCAGAGATCCACCGACCCTCCCCCGTCAACACATGATCGACACGCCGCCTGCTTTGATCGTGGACTCGTATAATCGTGATTGGGCACATCTCTCGCTAACAAGTATCAATTACACACGTTCTATCCAATTACTACATTCATTCCAGGGCTGACCCCACTATCACGGTCTGCCAATTCATATATAGAGTGCTCGGCTCACAAATTTACTTTATTATTCCTACAGGTACATAATGTATAGAAATATTATCATTCCTCAAAATGCCAGTGAGAAGAAACCATCTCCAAACACATAAAATATGTTCACAACTGTAATATTTTTCAATCAAGTGATTTCTAAGAACAAAACTTATATAAAAAGTACTAAAAATTATATTATAACTTACTTGATCTATTAGTTCACTTTCTAATTAAATCAAGACTTTTTGTCTTGTTATGTTCGAAATGTTTACAACTGGCGAGCTTGAAGTTATTGTACAATTACAGTTCACTTAGCACTTGTGTAAGCTTCGGCTATTGAATAGATCATGCCTGCTGTTTTTGAGTTATATATCTTTTATAATTCTTGGGAGTATGGCAGCCAAAACTATTTCGGTGGGGAGATGATTTAAATCATGTTAACTTTACGGTGATGGTACCGGTTGCTCCTGGCCAGTGAACATTTTGTTTGTGTAGCCCCATTTCAACGAATTATTTTTATAGGTTGTAGAAAGTATTGTGCACAGAAAATTGGCATCGAGAACTAAGTACAATTGACAAGTGTGTGGTGTTTGAAGGAACTACGTCGCCAACATCACCCAAAATTCTGTGAGTAAAGAAAATATATCATTAGCAGGAACCTAGTGACCAGGCAGGGCTCAGAATTGTCAGTTTTATCTGCCTCCTCCCTCACTAGAGGGAGGCTACTGTGAGTTTAAACCTCCCTTAATATCAGTAGCCTTGGTCCACTGTGCCAAATCAGTGTAGAAATCTGGGGTGCCGCCAAGCCTTCAAACATCCAAAGAATTCAGTCCTTTCAATTCAAAACCCTCAGAATAATTGCTAAAGCTCCCTATTACGCATCCAATTCCTTCCTTCATCACGATTTGAATGTCCTTTTCGTTCAAGACCTCATTTCCTCCGATTTCACTTTTTTCTAAAGAAAACTACCATACCATCCTAATCCCCTAGCACAGACCTTTTTCTTCCAACTCCAATCCCTACAACCCTCCTGGTCGATTCAAACGGAGTTGGCCTAGTGGACTCCTTGGGACATTGTTTGTATTTAGTTGGAGAATGGTGTCATTGATCAACTTCTCACCCCATGCAATTGTAATTTTATATTTTAGTTCTTTATTTGAGAGTCATTGGTCATCTTCTCTCCTCATGTGATTGACATTGAATACCTTTTTTTTAAAAATTCATCGTGGTGATCAAATTAGAAAATGTTTTAATTTAAGAGAATGTAGTAAATAAATAAAAGTTTAGTAATAAAAAGTTCTTTATTGTTATCAAATTACAAAATGTTTTTATATTAACATAAATATAATAAATAAATTAAAGCTATATCTGGATAAAAAAAGAATATATTCAATAATTGGTCATCGCTAGCTCGGAGGTATTCATTATTCAAAGCATACAGGAAATTTGTTTCTCTATTAAACAACTTTTACATAAAATATAATTGAGCCATAAGTTAGTACGCATTATTACATATATTAACCGCTAAATGATTCCCTACTTATGGACAGTATTAACATTTTTGTAAATAAAATGATTTTAAAGTTAGGATTATTTTTTCCCAAAAGGCAAAAAAAATTACATTGCAGATAGTTTGTAATATTTCTTCAAAATCTGTAAATTTTAAATAGATAATTCAAATTCGGTTATTGAACTTCTTCTGAATTAAGATATATTAGGTTTATAACATAAAGGATTTGCCACATTTTGCTTCAAAAGCACAGATTTCCTTGCGATAAATCCTTCTTACCCCTTTACAATCATTGGTAATTATTTCAGCCATGAGTTACTTCACATAGAGTGAAGATGGCTGCTCTTCTCTTATTACCCTTATTATGTATGAGTACATTTTAAACTATAATTCTATACATGGCTTAATATATATATATGTATATAATTTGAATAATTTTGTAATATTAGTAATTCTAGTGCCGTAGATTTTGGTCTATTTGAATTTTTGCTTTATTTTCTCTAGTTTATTTTACTTTTTAACAATCCCTGACTTTTATGAAGGCTTCAAGCCATTTCAAATTCAGGCTCACAATTAATGTTTTTATTTTAAACTCACTGATCGAATACTGACCGTTTCCTCCAAAAAGCTTTCCGATCAACTTTCTCTAAACAAAAAATCATAATGTTTAGCATTACTTTCAAGAAAACCAGTAGAAAATATGGAAGAGACTCAAATTTCAGTAAACATAAAACAAAGAATACACATTTTATCTCACGTAGTTTTCAGAGCAACAAAGGCGTTAACAAAAATGCCCCAAAATGAATAACTACTACAGAGGAAAAAAAAAAAAAAAGAATTGTAATTCTGGCCCGGCCTTCATACATTGTTTGAAAACATTTCCCTCCGACCATTAGTCAATTGGCGCCATTGTTAAATTTTTGTATTTTTCTTTTGAATACAAATGAGCACATAACTCAAAGTAATGTATCCAAGCACCAAGCACGCTGACGTTTCTCTGGGCATCCATCACCTTACGTTTCCTTCTTCCTTGAATTTAACTTCGAAAGAGGAATAGATATCTACAAGAGGAATGAGGAATATCCTTTCAACCCCTCGATTGAGGAGCACTTCTACTCGCAGAAGAGTCATATTTCCAAATTGTAATAGCAGATCTCTAAATTTTTTTTCCGTTTAAAACGAACTTTTCCGTTTTTCTTATTACCCACTCACATATTAACAAATGGTAAGTATAAACTTTTCAGTACAGTCATTAATTTAATTGATAAATTGTGATTGACATCTAGACGATACAGAAAAATACAGTACCCACATTGTTTGTCTCGTGATCAGGGAGACCGACTACTCTCAGCGTATCAATCCGTCCGCTTCGATCTTCTAACTATTTGGAAGGACTATACTACTCCGATATTGTTCTATCTTGTAACAGACCAATCTCTCTGAAGCCGTTCAGGTACTTCACAGGCCCAAGGACTAACTAGGGCTTCGGTGAATGTGGTGATCCAATGGCTAACTCTCTATCAGCAGATTTTCCGGTCTTAAATTGGAAAAAAAATCCAAGCCACTGAATTATTAAATATCAAAGGATTCAATGTTGGAAAAGAAGAAGCGCTTTGGACAACCATTAACGTACATTGATAAGGTAGGTTATGCAGGAAGCTGTTGAGTCAAATCCCACCAGAAGTACTTGCGAACCAGGGAGTGTGGAGTGTCAAACGGTTAGTCACATACTATCTACTCTCCCTGGATAGGTGAAAAGATCAGTCAACTCATCCCCCACGAACTGGCATTACTCTTATTCCTCAACAATCAGCTAAGAGGTGTGAAATCTGCACAAATCTATCTAAAAACTCTTTCGATGTGAGATTTCATTGGAAATTGTTCCCTGTGATTAAAAGTGGGTTTAATTGCGGAATTCGAATACGAGTAAAAAAAGGCTGGATCGCGGTCAAAATGCTTATGTGATTACAGCAAGTTGCAATTTGAAAAAAAAAGAAAAGAAGTTTAAAGATTTTATTTACCCTGAACTTGTTTCTGATAGAATCTATATAAATTCCGAGTGCTACTGTTAACAACTGGAAAAATTGTAGTCCTTTTTTGTGTGGTATCCTCTTTTGTTTAACCGAAAAGCAATTGTCTTCGAAAACCTAGTAACTTACCTAGCAACGTACATAGCAATACCTAGCAACTTATATCTAGCATCCTAGCAACAATAAACCTAGTACCAACCTGTTTGTCGTCCCACTTCGCGTCTAGCCATAGAAAAATTAAAAGAACTTCTTCTCGGGTGAACCCAGTGAACCCAGAATTGGGTTCGAACTTGTACTTCATCAGCCATACCTCGCACCATCGGATCAATACTTGGTTTTTTCAGGGATAAAATTTGATGTTTGCATAATAAAAAAAATATGGGATTTCAAGCACACGGCTAATAACGATAGACAACAATGTACTATCCTACTAGTATTAATTGTATTTTATGTCAAGGATGTAATAATACAAATATTTGGTTGAAAACGGTCAATTTATATATTAAAAATTCGATTTTTGCTCGTATCAATTGAGGGAGTGTAAAGCTTTTCTAATTGTTATAAGACATCCCCACCATTCAACAACTTCTGACAATATTGTGAACGCATATTATGTATTATGTTATGAAAATTGAGGGGCTAAAATTTTAAAAACAACTTCAGATTGTGAAACAGTAATTCACTGAAAAGTCAATAGGCTTTTTTCTTGAGTACCTAGAAAAAATAATAAAAAGTAAATATATTGAAGATAAAAAATATATCCAGAGTGTCGAAAAAAAAAAGAGTGTCACTGGTGCCAGCGTACTGCTGGGGGCTCACACTTTTTCCTCTTACTTCCAATATACTTAGCCTGGGCATAGTATAATTCTTCTTTATCATTTCAGTTAGGGTCGTTGACAAACATACCCTTATCGCTTGTGTGGACAGATGATTCTTCAGCCACTTCTAGCCTGCAAAGATGTACTTTAGACGCTCAAATATGACACTGTTGTCTTTCTTTCAACACCCCTGAGCTAGGTAGAGTTTTGAGTTGGAGGGAATCGCCTCCAGCCTGGGCGGATATAGTTTATTCAGACAGTTTTAGGCAATCTTCTTTGAGCAGGCTTGGGGCATTCATCATCCCTCTGACGGGTTCGGCAAGTTTCCAACCTCCAGGGGGACTTCCAAACCTTCCAAACGGCCACTCTTTTATTAACTGTACTTTTTCTTAACAGAGATTCCTTTCCTTCGATTCTCATCGTCATTTCATATCAATGTGTTATCAGCAGAGTTTATCAACAATAATTGCCTGAGTACATTATTAAGCTGAGTACATGCACGGAGTCAAAGAACAGGTTATTCTTGTTGAGATTGTGATGCAATAGGTAGAGAATTATTTCGATTCTCGTATTTCTTTTTTGAATAATTTATTTCATTACTTTTATAACAAAAAAACAAAAGATACTCAACTTAAGTTTTAATATTGTAAGACCAGAGCGTGGAAAGCGAATAATTTATTTTATTCCTTTAAAAGAAATTAAAAGATAAACATATTTTTGTAGCAAAAGGGGGAAAATAGAGGATAGATAATGGCTCTGTCGATCCACGTGATAGATTAGAAATGCTTCTAGGGCCACTAAGGCACACACACACACACACACACACACACACACTTNAGTTGGAGCGAATCGCCTCCAGCCTGGGCGGATATAGTTTATTCAGACAGTTTTAGGCAATCTTCTTTGAGCAGGCTTGGGGCATTCATCATCCCTCTGACGGGTTCGGCAAGTTTCCAACCTCCAGGGGGACTTCCAAACCTTCCAAACGGCCACTCTTTTATTAACTGTACTTTTTCTTAACAGAGATTCCTTTCCTTCGATTCTCATCGTCATTTCATATCAGTGTGTTATCAGCAGAGTTTATCAACAATAATTGCCTGAGTACATCATTAAGCTGAGTAGATGCACGGAGTCAAAGACAGGTTCTTCTTGTTGAGATTGTGATGCAATAGGTAGAGAATTATTTGTTCGATTCTCATATTTCTTTTTTTGAATAATTTATTTCTTTACTTTTATAACAAAAGAAAAACAACATTCTCAACTTAAGTTTGCCATAATTATTTTTACTTTGAACACGAATTGACCTGAGATAGACGAACCTCCTCGTTACAATTAAAATAATTTTACTGACAAAGGTTGTCAAGGCTCAATAAAATATTATAAGACCAGTGCGTAATAATTTATATTATATT